>JAJQKJ010000330.1:12500-117034 GCA_029574335.1 Rana kukunoris | reverse complement strand
GTTGTTTGGTTTTTTTTAAGTAGATGGTTAAATAACCAATGGTGCCCACACACGATTGGTTTTGGACCGTGAAAACGTTGAAGACCGTATTTCTCGGTTTGATCGTGAAGGTATTAGTGTAACTTATCAGTGCCTTACAAAGTTCTGGACATGATATAAAAAAGGGGTGCAGTGGGTACTAGCATTTAATTATAAAACCATGGTGGAGGTTGTCGGATAGTTCGATCTGTTAATGTGTTTGAATGTTGTGATGGGTGGGCAGAGCCCCAAAAGGCCTTTTCTTTTCAAATTAAGACAGCAGGCACAGAGAGAAATATTCGGCCTGCTGTCACAGCAGGGTCTCGGAGGGGGCCCAGTGGAAGCTGCAACAGTAACTTGTTACACCCTAAATGTGATTGTAAGATGTAATAAAATGGGAACTTATGCTTTAAAAAACCCTAGTATGCGGTGGAAATGCTGATCTTCTGTTCATACAATGTATGAATACAATGTATAAACAGAAGATCAGTGATTTCCCCTAGTGAGCCACCCCCCCATACAGTTAGAACACACCCAGGAACATACTTAACCCCTTCCCTGCCCCCTAGTTTAACCCCTTCACTGCCAATGGCATTTTTATAGTAATACAATGCATTTTTATAGCACTGATCGCTATCAAAATGCCAATAGTCCCAAAAATGTGTCCGCCATAATGTTGCAGTACTGAAAAAAAAACGCTGATCGCCGCCATTACTAGTAAAAATAAAATATAATAAACATGCCATAAAACTAACTACCCCCTATTTTGTAAACGCTATGGGCCAGATTCAGGTAGGAGTGCGAATCTTTAATTTTGGAGTAACGTTTCTCATTTACGTTTACTTTACGCCGCCGAAACTTTAGGACAAGTACTGTTATTCACATAGCACTTGCTCCTAAAGTTGCGGCGGCGTAGCGAAAATGAGCCGGCGGAATTCAATGACGTCAATCCCCATTCACGGATGTTTTACGCAAACGACGCGAACATTTTTGAATTTGACGCGATGACGACGGCCATACTTAACATAGGATACTCCACCTAGGGGCATGTTTTTCTTTATGCCGCATATCGCTTACGGAAACGTCGGAAAGTCACTGTGTCGGGCCCGAGTACGATCGTGAATTGCCGATTCTCGCTGATTAACATATTCTCGGCGTTAATCAGCGGGAACGATACGACGGCGAGATACAATTACGCCGCTCGTATAAGGAACTCCAACCCGGCGTTTCTTGTTTTCTGCTTACAGAAAACAGAAACGCCGGCTCAAAGTGAGAGTTATGCTGGCGTATCACTGATACTACCCAGCCTAACTCTACCTGAATCTGGCCCTATAACCTTTGCGCACACACCAATCAATGAATGCTAATTTGCGATTTTTTTTTTACGAAAAATATGTATAAAAATACATATCGGCCTAAACTGAGAAACAAAAAATGTTTTTTTATATATTTTTGGGGGATATTTATTATAGCAAAATGTAAAACATATTTTTTTTTCAAAATTGTCGCTCTATTTTTGTTTATAGCGCAAAAAATAAAAACTGCAGAGATGATCAAATACCACCAAAAGCAGCTCTATTTGTGGGAAAAAAAGGACGCTAATTTTGTTTGGGAGCCACGTCGCACGACTGCACAATTGTCAGTTAAACTGACGCAGTGCCGAATCAAAAAAAGTGCTCTGGTCTTTGGGCAGCAATATGGTCCGTAGGTTAAGTGCTTAAGTTATGAAAATTTTATTAAAATAATACCTGGTGTTACAGTACTCACATAATCCCAGTCAGTCTTCCAGGATTTACAGCATTCCTAGGACCTCTACTACCATCAGGTCTTTCCAGAGCCTCAGTCTGCAGTCATCAGTCTGCATGTGCTAATAGCACTGGTCGTGTCCTCTGACCAGAAGTGTATTTGTGTCTTATGTTGCCAGCTTCCTGAGAACTAAAGAGCCAGTTGCCTGTTCATTGACGAACTATATATTGATCTGACCACTCTCCTGTTTGATGCTCACCAAGACCCCTGCCTGGACTATTCTTGTCATGCAGCCTGCTAAGACCTCTGCCCATTAGTGTTGCTCACGAATATTCGCATTGCGAATATTCGCTATGAATATTGCATATTCGAGTATTCGCGAATAACTCGAATATCGCGGCGAATATTCGCTATTTCGAATATTCGTATTTTTCAAATTTCGCAATCAAATTCGCAATCATTTTCGCATTCGCACTAGCGAAATTTAGCATTAGCGAAATTTAGCATTAGCGAAATTTCGCAATTTTTTTTTTTTATATAAAATATAGCGAATATTCGTAAATATCGAATATTCGTGATATTTTTATCCAAAAAAAAATAGCGAAATTTCGTTTTTTTTTTTTTTTTTTTTATATAAAATATCACGAATATTCGATATTAACGAATATTCGCAAATATTTCTTTGAAATATTCGCGAAATATCGCGAAATCGAATATGGCGTATTCCGCTCATCACTACTGCCCATATCTAACTATTGTCCTGCACCCATGCCTTGTGAACAGTATCGGCATAGAAGCTCTCTAGTCCCAGCCTACCATTGGTGGAACCTTCTTGATGGCCATGACCTGTTCCCAGTTTTCAGCAAAAAACTGGTGGACACAAGGGTCTTAGGCCATCATCCCTTCTGAGGTGCTCTAGTGAAGACCAACTGTCACTAAAACCCACACACTTCAGTAAAACCCGTGCCACTTGAAAGGGGGCATCATAACAGTAAGGCTGCGTACACACGAGGAGACATATCCGATGAAAACCGTCCGACACGGACCGTTTCATCGACATGTCTCCTGGGAGATTTTGGTCTGATGTGTGTACACATGATCAAACCAAAATCCCCGCAGACAGACAGCGCGGTGACGTGGCGGTGACGTTGACGACGCCACATCACCAAACCAGGAAGTTAAATACTTCCACGCATGCGTCAAATCCATTCGACGCATGCGGGAGATTTCAATCCCCTGGTTAGGCGTACTAACCAGCGGACATGTCCGACAGACAGCTTTTCCAGCAGACAAGTTTTAAAGCATGCTTTACAACTTTTGTCTGCTGGAAACCTGTCTGCTAGCCCGTACACACGATCGGATATGTCCGCTGAAACTGGTCTGCGGACCAGTTTCAGCAGATATGTTTGATCGTGTGTACACGGCCTTAGACACAGCCATTCACCTAGCTTCTAGAGGCAGTTCACTATTTGATTCATTCTGCAATCAGATTTCTGAATTCAAGACTTCTATTGAGAATTATTTTAGTTAGGGAACAACATCCAATTCTTTGTTCAGTTCACCTGCATCTGTTGCCAGTCCTGTTCCTTCTGCCTCAGTTTAATCTGCCGCACCTAGGTACATGGTACAACTTCTAGAAAGGAGAACTGAACTTTGAAACTGACATTTTTGACAGCATCTCCTCCCAGTTTGAGGCATTAACAAAACTTTACAATGACCCTTGCGTTGTCACTGCAGTGTCCACTCTAGGTAACCTTCATCAGGGCTGCAACTTATGAAGAGTACATTTCTGACTTCCAGAGTGTGTTTGCTCCAATGAATGATGTTGCCCTCAAGCAACAGTTCCACCTCAGCCTCTTGAAACAATTAAAGAATAAACCATCTTGAGTTGGAATTCCTGTATGCGTGGGAAAGGGGCGCTAGAGAAAAAATTAAATATTGTGTATATTATGTGAATAGGTGTAACCTATCCCAATATAGGCATCAATCCCATTGCAAACTAATTGGTACACCTATTATGAAATAAGTGATCAAATAAGTAAACAAATATATATGTGGATTATATATTGATTGACAATGTGCTGTGAACCATAAATTAAACAATGACACGCTGTAAAACATAAAAAGTGCTCCGTGCTCAAAATCTTCCAAGTGATAAGATCCACCTTCACCAATAAGGACACCTCAAGTGGGGATGGATGGCTCCTTACCAGATGATGTTGACCTATTAGTTAAAATAAGGTCAATAGAGCTTAGGTATCAGCTACTTCCCATGGAGATTCCAATACAAATGGCAGATGATTGCGGATATCATAAAGGAAAGAAAACAGCTCTCCATAGTGTAAAACTATTTAATTGTAGTAATAGATAAAAAATCACAGTGCCAAGTGGCCTCTTACTTGAATAAGTGCCCGTATCCCGGCACTGAGGCTGTGAGCTTGAATAAATATGGAGAGAGGTAGAATGCCGGCGTGCGTTTCACTGCTGACAGCTAGGAAACCAGAGAACCGGATGTTGTTGGTCAATGCGTGCCCAGGTACCGCCCGCGTCGACTACGTTTCGATATTGTCAGCATCAGGACGCTTCCTGGGCACGCATTGACCAACAACATCCGGTTCTCTGGTTTCCTAGCTGTCAGCAGTGAAACACACGCTGGCATTCTACCTCTCTCCGTATTTATTCAAGCTCACAGCCTCAGTGCCGGGATACGGGCACTTATTCAAGTAAGAGGCCACTTGGCACTGTGATTTTTTATCTATTACTACAATTAAATAGTTTTACACTATGGGAGCTGTTTTCTTTCCTTTATGATATCCGCAATCATCTGCCATTTGTATTGGGAATCTCAATGGGAAGTAGCTGATACCTAAGCTCTATTGACCTTATTTTAACTAATAGGTCAACATCATCTGGTAAGGAGCCATCCATCCCCACTTGAGGTGTCCTTATTGTGAAGGTGGATCTTATCACTTGGAAGATTTTGAGCACGGAGCACTTTTTATGTTTTACAGCGTGTCATTGTTTAATTTATGGTTCACAGCACATTGTCAATCAATATATAATCCACATATATATTTGTTTACTTATTTGATCACTTATTTCATAATAGGTGTACCAATTAGTTTGCAATGGGATTGATGCCTATATTGGTATAGGTTACACCTATTCACATAATATACACAATATTTAATTTTTTCTCTAGTGCCCCTTTCCCACGCATACAATAGTTATAATTCAGCACTCTGTATTATCTAGGGAGCAGCTTTTATTACTTATTTTCATCACCCCTCCCCCTCATTGGCGCGAGATTTCCCACACATTACCTTGAGTTGGAATTCCGGTTACATTTAATGGGCTAACTCGACTAGCTAACCAGATCAACCATATTTTCAGAGGGCGAATCTGGAGAAAATGGAAATTTTCAGCTCCTCCAGATTTACCACCTAACGTCCTGATTCTACCATGGAGAATAAACAAATTAGTCTCTAATTAGAATGAAATTGTTGGACAAGCAGTTTAAACTTAAAAAGGGTATTGTTTTTTTTTACTGTTAGAGGTGTGGAACTCCGTTCCTCAACTGGTGGTGTCAACTGGAAGTATAGGTGGTTTAAAAAACCTCTTACATGGCTATCTTCACGAACACAGTTTACAGGGATATGGGAAATGTTTTTTGACATGAACACACAAACAGGTTGAATTGGATGGACTGTTGTCTTTTTTTTCAACCTTACCAACTTTGTAACTATGTATGTAAATATTTGAAAACAAATTGAAGTGAAGGGGGAAATAAGAGCTTAATTTAGGAGATCAGAGGGTGTTACAAAGAGGTAGCATAGGGCCTACTACCCGTTCTCTACCTCAAAATCCCCTGACATCGGTCCCGCCTGTCCTTGGTGCCTAACCCATAGGCCCACGCTACTTCATCGCCTCTGGACTTGTCCCCCCATTGATGCTTTCTGGACCTCGATTCTCCAATATGTAAAAGATGTGACAGAACACCCCTTGAGGAAAGATCCCCGTCTTTTGCTGTTCGGCTGCCCTCCCCAATGCTTAGCATCGGATGAGGAGTTTATCATACTCCCTCAAGGAACTAAACACTGGATCCTCCTTCTGCTTTTAATTGCCCGCAGAACCATTTTCAATCACTGGATCTCCGCTACTACCCCCTCTTTAACGGAAACAATACGACATATGAAATCTTTGATGTACAGGGAAAACCTAGATATTCAGTCCTCTCCAAAGCAACCGAGAGCTCAGTTTGATGAGAAATGGGCACGCCTTCATTAGACTTACTCTGTCTGAGAACGAGCAGCGAGCTCTACTCTCCTCACCCCTTTGCTTATCTGAATTGATCTATTAACCCTGTTTGCCGCCCCACACTTATGTTGTAAACCCTATCCAATATCCAATATTGGTGTCACATCTCCACGCCTGCTTAGCTAATGGTGCTCCTAATGGTGTATAATGTATGCTGTTTGTACTCAAGTTAGAATCTCCCGTATTGCTGTCCATTCCATCTTGTTCTATCCTACCACTCCTGACCGACCTTGTCGCTTTTCCCACTCATATATGCCTCCCCCTCCCCCCCTCTCCTCCTCCCACCCTCCCCCCCACTTCGCCCCTCCTTTCTACTGGTTTGATCGCCTGCGTCTAGCTCTTGAAAACTGGACTTGTTGTACTTCTAGATGCGGCTAGTTCCTTGTACCCCTCCCTCCCCCTATGTATAATTTCTAACACATTTGTCAATTGTGGTACTGTTTGTATTTGTTTGTAAAGCCAATAAAATGTTTTGGAAGAGGTAGAATACAAAGAATGAAACAATTTAATTAAAAATAGATTTCAGGGCCATTAAATACTGAGGGGCAGATTCACAGAGAATTAGATTCTCGTAGAGTATCAGAAATACACTACGCCGCCGTTTTTTACCTGGCTCTATGTGAATCCAGGTAGATTTTGTCCAGTAAACGACGGCGGAGTAGTGTATTTCTCCCCCGTCGCAATCCATCTGCGCGAGTAGGGGGCGTGAAGCATTTAAAATAGGCGCATTCCCGCGGCGATCGAACTGCGCATGCTCCGTTCGCAAATTTCCCGCCGTGCATTGCGCGAAAACACGTCGTCACGTCGTAGTAGCGTCGTTTACATACATTCCTATTCCCGAACGAGTTACGTTAAAAAATATATATATTTTCAAATCGACGCGGGAACGACGGCCATACTTTACATGGGTTACGCACTGTTAGACCAGCAAAAAGCTCCTCTAACATTACGTAGCCAAAAAATGACGTAGGCGATTGCGAGGGACACTCGTACCTTCGTGGATCGCCGTAAAAACTCATTTGCATATCCCGACGCATGAAAACGACGCAAACTCCTCCCAGCGGCCGCAAAAATATCGCAGTGTAGATCCGAAGGCTTACGAGGACGTAAGCCTCTCGGATCGAAGCCCGAAGCCGCCGTATCATGGTTTGAGGATTCAAACTAGTGATACGGCGCGCGAAATTTGAAATTACCCCTGTCTAACACCAGTTAGACAGGCGTAATTGCTCTGTGAATCTGGGCCTGAATGTGTCTGGATTATTTTTGGAGAATAAGGATATTGTTTAGTGTCACTCTAAAGTTTTAAGAGAACATTGTGATCTCAAACATAGAGGCAAAATTCTAAGAAAAATCTGCACAACCTAGAATGTTAGAGAAAAATCTATCTAGTCATAAATGCACTTGTTAATAACAAAGCATGGACATTATTTGAACTAACTGGATGTGTTGATTATCAGCTCGATTGCTTTTAACTCAAAGGATCTGTCATACTCTATTAGCCGTGTGCTTCTTCTTAGCTCCATGCCAGTGACTCAACAATGAGTGTATTAAGTCCTACAACTGCATCACCATTCTATAGTGCTTGATAGATTTGTGAAACAGAGATTGATTGCTGTGTCATGATGACATCAGCAGTTCTTCACTCTGAAAGTAATCTATCTACAGTTTGCGCCTAAAGAAAGAAAATAACAAATGGATCATCTTTTTATTGTGCCTGGGCCACGGCTTCAAATAAATTCATGAAAACCCACCAGGGAATAGTCGATATATCTTTTTATTTTTCAAGTTTGACAGTTGCTGCAAAACTATTTTTTTTTCATTTGTATATTTTTCCACCTGAGTTGAAAGTTTAATCAATATTGGTGAATTATTTACATTATCACAGCAGGGAGTTTTATTTATTCTAGGATAAGCAGTATAAGGCAGTAGAGTGTAATGTTCTACAGGGTGCTGCTTGTCATGCTGAAAAATGAAAATACTCGATAAGTGTCATTTACTATCAAGATGATAAAAAAAAAATCAAAGATGGTTAAATATTTTCAAAATATATGACTACTTTAAGTTCATCTGCACCAACTTTTGTTTTTTTCTCAAATATTGCCAAGTTGCCCACACAGGAAGCGCATCATTAGACATAATACACTTTAATTATAGCTATACAGTTTCATCCACTGCTATTATCCATACAATGATTACTGACCATTTACTGAAAAATACTATATACTCTATACTGGACTGATAGATTACTTTAGCAAAGTAAACTGATATCTGAACAGACAGGTAAAGCTGAGCACAACATATATGGTTTACAGTTATATACAGTACATCTTTTCAAAGGAGGAGGAAGTTGCAATCAGTTTAAAGTAGAACCAAGAGAGACAAGATAAACAAGTAAAAAATAATTTGTATCCTAATATCCGCTTAGAGTTCATCTTTAATACTTATAAGCAAACATGACAGTCCGGACATGTAGTGTCTATAAAAGCCCTGCAATAACCACTAGAGGCCTGCGCTATAGCCAAATGACAGCTACAGTGCAGACCCCAATTGCCGAAGGACGTCAATAAATGTCCTCCCCCTTTGCACGCGCCCCCTGCAGGGCACACGCGGCGCACGCTGTCTGTGATCACCGGTCCTGGCCCTTACTTACCAAGTGATCAGCTTTCAGCCAATGACAGCTGATCACGTTATGTAAACAATGCACGGTAATCGTTTTTATTCTCGCACTGACAGTGTGAGGAAAAAAAAAAAAGCCGATCACCGCTCCTGCATAGGAGACATTGGTCCCCAGTGGAAGAGGTGCATCAGCCTCATTAGTGCACATCAATGCCCCCTGCCAGTGCCCCCTACCAGTGACCACCAGTGACACCTGTCAGTGCCAATCAGTACCACCTATCAGTGCCCACGACTGCCACCTATCAATGCCCACCTGTGGTGCCAGTCAGTGCCTCATCAGTGCCACCTAGCAGTGCTGCATATCAGTCTCACCTACCAGTGCTGATCAGTGTCCATCACTGCCACCCATCAGTGCCCATCACTGCCACCTATCAGTGCCTATCACTGTCACCTATTGGTGCCACCTATAAATGCCACTTATTAGTGCCAATTCTCAGTGCCACCTATCAATGCCCTTCAGTGCCACCCATCAGTGCCACCTCTTAGCGTCACCTCTCAATGCCCACCAATGCCGCCTCTCAGTGCCCACCAGTGCCGCCTATCAGGGCCCACTAGTGCTGCCTTATCAGTGCCAACCAGTGCTGCCCATCAGTGCAGCCCATCAGTGCCCATCAGTGCAGCCTATCAGCCTATTTTAACAAAAAGGTGATATACCACCAAAAAATGATAAATATTTCATTTGGATACAGTGTTGTATGACCGCACAATTGTCAATCAAAGAGTGAGAGCGCTGAAAGCTGAAAATTGGTCTCGGCAGAAAGGGGGTTTAAGTGCCCAGTAAGCAAGTGGTTAATCTACCAGCATGTAAGAAAAAAAACTACCAAGTGAGTAAAACAGGCCACAAAATTGTAATGTTATCTCTTTTAGTGTAAAGCATTGTTCACTTTTTTCAGTGAAGAACTACCTACCAAAAGTTTCCATATGGTAATCATTCACAGTAATGTGACTGCCCCAACCCCCGGAGCGCCTAAGATACTGATTGATGCTCTTAAGAAGAAATAGAATAGCCCAGTAGTTGCAATCAATGCTCAAAATCATAATCAACATATGCTTTTATTTCTCTTCATTCCAACAGCAAGGATGGGAGAAAATGAGTTCAGAGATTGTAAACAGTGAACTTATCGATAGTGTTTTTATATTTTATTATTTTATCATCTCAACTCCCTCCAATTGTTTAGTGAACAGTCTTAGCAGTCTCTGCCAGGAGGTCTATATATGGTCTGCGGACCTTCAGTTGAATACAGCTGATGTATATCAAATACTGTATGGTCATTGCTTTGTACTATGCAGTAGTTAATATTTTTGGCAACAGTTAATTTTATTACAATCACTAAAACATATTATCTTACCTCTTTTTTTATTTTTATTTACACTTCTTGATTTGCTTGAAGAACATGGACAGTGTCCCTCACATTTCACTGTTATTTGTTTACCCAAGATGCAGGCTTGATATTCTAATTTACACTAAAAAGTGAAAAACAAATCAGATAATTAGATTCCAGGTATAGATGAAAGACCAACTAAACAAAACCACATTTCCCATACAATTGCAAAAATGGCCATACACAGTTCGAATCTCAGCCAATACAGCAGGGACCGTGCAAGATTCGAACCATGTATGGACAGGCTGATTGTATCGATCAACTTGGTTACAACCAGCCTTGATTCAATTCATAATTCGTAATTCCTCCTGTGGAGCTATTGTGTTTTCCTGGCTCCCCCCTCCCTCCCCGCCAGGAGAAACACAATAGCTCCACAGGAGGAATTAGGAATCAAATTGAGTGATTTTCTTTTGCATCATATATAGCCAGCTTAAAAAAAAAAGACATATATACAGTGCAGAAAATAAGTATTTGAACACCCTGCTATTTTGCAAGTTCTCCCACTTGGAAATCATGGAGGGGTCTGAAATTGTCATCGTAGGTGCATGTCCACTGTGAGAGACATAATCAAAAAAAAAAAATCCAGAAATCACAATTTATGAATTTTTAACTATTTATTTGTATGATACAGCTGCAAAGAAGTATTTGAACACCTGTCTATGAGCTAGAATTCTGACCCTCAAAGACCTGTTAGTCTGCCTTAAAAATGTCCACCTCCACTCCATTTATTATCCTAAATTAGATGCACCTGTTTGAGATCATTAGCTGCATAAAGACACCTGTCCACCCCTTACAATCAGTAAGAATCCAACTACTAACATGGCCAAGACCAAAGAGCTGTCCAAAGACACTAGAGACAAAATTGTACACCTCCACAAGGCTGGAAAGGGCTACGGGGAAATTGCCAAGCAGCTTGGTGAAAAAAGGTCCACTGTTGGAGCAATCATTAGAAAATGGAAGAAGCTAAACATGACTGTCAATCTCCCTCGATTGGGGCTCCATGCAAAATCTCACCTCGTGGGGTCTCAATGATCCTAAGAAAGGTGAGAAATCAGCCCAGGACTACACGGGAGGAGCTGTCAATGACCTGAAAAGAGCTGGGACCACCGTTTCCAAGGTTACTGTTGGTAATACACTAAGACGTCATGGTTTGAAATCATGCATGGCACGGAAGGTTCCCCTGCTTAAACCAGCACATGTCAAGGCCCGTCTTAAGTTTGCCAATGACCATTTGGATGATCCAGAGGAGTCATGGGAGAAAGTCATGTGGTCAGATGAGACCAAAATAGAACTTTTTGGTCATAATTCCACTAACCGTGTTTGGAGGAAGAAGAATGATGAGTACCATCCCAAGAACACCATCCCTACTGTGAAGCATGGGGGTGGTAGCATCATGCTTTGGGGGTGTTTTTCTGCACATGGGACAGGGCGACTGCACTGTATTAAGGAGAGGATGACCGGGGCCATGTATTGCAAGATTTTGGGCAACAACCTCCTTCCCTCAGTTAGAACTTTGAAGATGGTCGAGGCTGGGTCTTCCAACATGACAATGACCCGAAGCACACAGCCAGGATAACCAAGGAGTGGCTCTGTAAGAAGCATATCAAGGTTCTGGCGTGGCCTAGCCAGTCTCCAGACCTAAACCCAATAGAGAATCTTTGGAGGGAGCTCAAACTCTGTGTTTCTCAGCGACAGCCCAGAAACCTGACTGATCTAGAGAAGATCTGTGTGGAGGAGTGGGCCAAAATCCCTCCTCCAGTGTGTGCAAACCTGGTGAAAAACTACAAGAAACGTTTGACCTCTGTAATTGCAAACAAAGGCTACTGTTCCAAATATTAACATTGATTTTCTCAGGTGTTCAAATACTTCTTTGCAGCTGTATCATACAAATAAATAGTTAAAAAAATCATACATTGTGATTTCTGGAATTTTTTTTTTGGATTATGTCTCTTACAGTGGACATGCACCTACAATAACAATTTCAGACCCCTCCATGATTTCCAAGTGGGAGAACTTGCAAAATAGCAGGGTGTTCAAATACTTATTTTCTGCACTGTATTATGGTGCTTTTTAGTGATATGAGCACGATTCATTGATAACACAGTAAAAACAGAATGGTTGTCAGTCGTTTATGGTAAAAAGTCACTCATTTTAAAAATATATTTTTTATATATTTTTTTTTTCAGGCATCATGTTCACAATTTAAGGAGAACTCAATGCTAAACATAAAAACCAAAAATAAAATAAAATAAAACAATAAATATCACTGTATAAAAAAAAAAAACCTCAAAAGAATTAAAAGCTATAAAACACACTTCAAATTAAATCAACATTCGGGCCCTTTGGGATTAATGTTCTTAAATCATAATTCCATTATTTTTTGGTCTGAATAAACTACTAGATCACCAACCCTCCACTTTGTTCCTACTTTTTGTTTTGCTAAAAAAATTAATTCACTTGCATACACCCACATTATTAACAACACATAGTCAGACTTTAAATTAAAGATTGCTTGTTTGCGTGGGTAGGTACTGAAGAAGGTTAGCAGAAGTTTATAGATCTTTTAATAATAATAACTTAGAATTTACCACTCAGGCTTTCACACTGGGACTGCAGGGGAGGTGTTTTTAAGGCGTTTTACAGGCGCTATTTTTAGCCAAAAAGCTCCTGAAAAACGTCTTAGTGTGAAAGGGGTCTTAAAGTATAGAATGAATTGCTCTAAGAAAGACGTCTATTTACACAATCTGAAGGTCTGAGGAGTCGTACACACGATCAAATCTGTCTGCTGAAAACGGTCTGCTAGACCGTTTCAGCAGACAGATTCGATCGTGTGTACGGGCAAACAGACGGATTTGGCCACCCGACAGATTTCAAAGCATGCTTTGAAATCTGTCGGCCGGGAACCCGTCCGCCCGACATGTCTTCTGGTTAGTACGCTAACCAGCAGACATGTCTTCTCGCACACGCGCCGAATGGTTTCGACGCATGCGCGGAAGTGTTTTACTTCCTGGTGCGGTGACGTGGCGGCGTCAACGTCACCGCCACGTCACCGACACGTCAGCGCGCTGTCTGCTGACAGACCGTTTTGAACAAATCTATTTACTCGTGGGTACGAGGCCTTAGGCCCCATACACACGAGCAGACAGATTTGTTCAAATCGGTCGGGCAGACCGATTTAAACAAATCTGTCTGCTGGGGACGTATTGGTTTGATCGTGTACACACGATCAAACCAAAATCCCCGCCGGCAGACCGCGCCGTGACGTGGCGGTGATGTTGACGCCGCCACGTCACCGCACCAGTAAATCACTTCCGCGCATGCGTCGAATCCATTCGACGCGTGTGCGAGAAGACATGTCTGCTGGTTAGCGTACTAACCAGCAGACATGTCGGGCGGACGGGTTCCCAGCCGACAGATTTCCAAAGCATGCTTTCAAATCTGTCGGCTGGCCAAATCCGTCTGCTCTCCCATACACACGATCGAATCTGTCTGCTGGGACGGTCGGGCCGACCGTTTCCAGCAGATAGATTTTATCGTGTGTACGCGGCCTCAAAGAGACCTTTTTGGAAAACAACTAAAGGTTGAGGTAGTGGAAAAGGCCTTAAATTCTAAGTTACATTGTTTAAAGGAAACACCTATTGGAAGATAAGAGAAATGAGAGTAAGGGTAAGGAAAATGTAGTGTGTTCTCTCTTACTGTAAAAATAAATAAAAAAATACCAATATCATCAGGTAATAAAAGACCCCTTTTAAGAGAAAATGTACCTCCTGTACCAATTTTTTAAATAGGGTACCAACGTTAAAAGGTATGTTAGTGAAAAATGTAAAGTTGCCATATAGACCTTTTTTGGGGTGAGAAAAGGTTTGGATGCTGCCGGAAGTGTTATACATGCTAGCATTTGAAGGGTTAAAGCTAACACAACCAAAACATTTTAATAAATTACAGCCTAAAACTCTGAAAGGGAATTTTAAATTGAAGAATTATTGTCCTGTAATACCACCAATGTAATGTATGTTTTGGAATGTGGGTGCAGTCAACAATATGCAGGCAGCACCAAATACATCTTGGTGGTGTGTCACGTAGATGAATATGTTACATATATTCTCAGAGGTACTAAAGGACTTCATGTGCTATCATAAGTGGGACCCAATTTAAATAAAATTTGAAAACTAGTAATGAAGTGTTGAGGAGGTCATTTAATGGTTAATTTAAACCAAAAAGAAAGTGAATACATTTATTGTTTAGAAGCATTAAAGCGGAACTTCCACTGATCGGAACCCTCCCCACCTCCGGTGTCACATTTGACACCTTTCAGGGGGAGGGGGGTGCAGATACCTGTCTAAAGACAGGTATTTGCACCCACTTCAGGCCACACGTCTCGGGCAAAAGATGGCTTTTTTTTGCCACATCCCATCCGTCCCCCGTTGTGTGCTGGGAACACTCGGCTCCCAGCACACAGCGGGAGCCAATCGGCGGGCGCAGCGCAACTTGGGCATGCGCCGTAGGGAACCAGGCAGTGAAGCCGGAGCGCTTCACTTCCTGGTTCCCTCACCGTGGATGGAGGGGGGAGCAGCAGTGTGACGAGCGATCGCTCGTCCTTTGCTGCGGACGCCGCTGGACTCCAGGACAGGTAAGTGTCCTAATATTAAAAGTCAGCAGCTGCAGTATTTGTAGCTGCTGGCTTTTAATATTTTTTTTCAGGGGGACATCCACTTTAACCCCAAAGGTCATGAAAATTAATTTGTTATCTATAACACTAAGGCCCCTTTCACACATGCGGACACTATGTCCGCTTTTTCATCCATCCGTTTACAATTGAAAAAGGGACATACATTAATACCTATGAGATAGCGGGTGTCAGCGGACCCAAGCTCATCGGTGTCCACAATCCCCTGATTCTGCAGACAGAGGGAAATTCTATTTTTACATCCGTCTGCAGAGCAGATCGGGTGAACACGGACAGACGATCCCTGTTCATCCGATCCCCCCATAGGGAAGAGCAGAGATCTGACAGGGACCGCCCCATCATCTGCCGACTCAGCGGGGATCAACAGAGATCCATACATGTGAAAGGGGCCTAACTGCTTTTAAACTTTAGAAATTACTGCATTATTTAAGACTATTGGTCTGTTGTTATACAATATATACTTAACAATTCACATTACAATTTTTTTTTTGAGAATGTTAATGCGTAAGGCAAATATGTTCCTCGGCTTGTTTTTATTCATTCTTTTCTAAAAAAAAAAAACTATTGTGGAAATTGATTTAAGGATAAGTTTTAGCATTATATGTATGTCATGATTACTTATAAGTTATTTATTAAGATTTTTTGTGGATAAGTATTAATTTATACATGTGTCTATCCACATTAGTGGCCTATTCAAGGTTAATGTGTAACAGGATGTCTATGGGCATGGGAAAGGGAGGAGTTAAGAGCATTCATTTGATGCAGAGGGGGCTTGTGGATTGGCCCCCTTTCCTAATAAAGAACATTTTCCACCCTTTGAAATGTGTTGGGTAGCCTGGTGGTGGAGAGAGCCTGGCAATCCCTCACTTAAAATCAACATTGGTGGAATCATCGATGAAAAAAAAGGTAACATAGAGTTTTTTGTTTGACCAAAAAAAAATTCCCCTTAGTGAACGTCGCTTTTTGTTTGTAAGAAGAGCAATCCCTCACTTGAAAAGAGTGGTGAAAACCTCGCTTTTTGTCAACATTGGAGATGTCTCTTAAGTATTATGTCTAAAGAATCTTACTACATGTAGGTGCATTTGATTGCTTTTTTATACAGTAGGTTATAGGTTATAGGTTAAGTCTTAATATAAAGATATTCCAACAAAAAGATGGCACAGCCAATGTTAAGTATGGACGTCGGGACCGCGTCGAAATTTATAAATTTTACGTTGTTTGCGTAAGCCAATTCAGAATGGGTCTGGGTGTAAGTTACGTTCACGACGTTTTCATTGACTATTTGCGACGTGATTTGGAGCATGCGCACTGGGATACATCCATGGCCGGCGCATGCGCATTTCGTTTGGCGTGTTATTTACGCGGGGTCACCGTTAATTTCAATACAACACGCCCCCTACCTGCCTAATTTGAATTACGTCCACTTACGCCAGCACATTTACGCTACACCGATGCAACTTACGTAGCAAGTGCTTTGTGAATACAGCACTTGCCTGTAAAAGTAGCAGAGGCATAGCGTAAATAGGATACGTTACGCCCGCACAAAGATACGCGCTTCTACGTGAATCTGGCCATATGTATGCAAATAACTAAGCTATGACTATAGTGGCAGTTCCCTACAGGGTGTACTGCGCTTCATCTTTTTGTAGTTGCTCGTTTCTCTTTTGAAGCTGCCACAAAAATAACCATTGTCAGAGTCTGATGGTAATGGTGACATTATCCATCCATCATGTGACTGTATTTGGGTCTAACAATTGGCTGCTAGGCATTTTGCCAAAATGAACATTGTGCTGGAGTATAGGTGGTGTCATTGTGCTTGAATGGACAAAGTGGCAGTGTCTCCTTAAGTAGAAAAAAACAATATACTGTAATTGATTATTGAAAGTGCTGCAACTAGCTACATTGTATTGGTGTTTGCTTACATTTAACACAAGACAAATATGTTTCTGCTGCTCAGCACTAAAATAGCAAGCAATAAAAGCTCTAACACACAAATCAGGACCTGAGCTGTCAAACTGACAGCAGGCAGCTACACATGTGAACTCAGCAGGAAAGAATTTCAGGATATGCCTGGTGCTTAACTGGTCAAATAAACTTGAAATGCTAGACTGCACAGCATGAGAATTTAAAGATATTTTTGTAATAATACACTTTTACTTTTCAAGTCACAGACCTTGACCCACAACAGTAAAAAACATGACTGTTTTGTAAAATAAAAATATGATAAATGTGAACAGCACACAAGCCACTGTGGAATTTTGAAATTAAAGTATTTGCTTTTCCATTTCAATCTGTAGCCTTCTATACATTTTCTAAAATTGCTTAAAAAAAGATAAAGGCAATATAAAGCATTTTTGTGTGCATTTTATTTATTTACCAATTACCCTCTCATTCGCATATAATGCAGAATCCCAGCATCTAGATCTTCAACCCTTTGTTAGGACAGGTAGTGTTCAAATATAGTTTACTTGTGATAATGATAGCCACCAGCATGGTACAGACAGGGTCACTTATGGTAAATATTACAACCTATCACCAAAAAAGCAAAACATTCTTCCTTGCAGTGGGAATGCCCTTGCACTGCAAGGGTAGGTGCTGGTTCGGGTCTGGGGGACTAGAAACTGCTGCTTTTACTTTCATTATCCTCCACTCCTCCATCAGTCCATGCTCTCCAGTTCTCCTCTACCCATTGATGGTGGACTGTTCAACACCCTCCTGTCAATTGCAGGGCTATGGGCTCTGCAATTTATTTGATGATGTGAGGGGACGTGAAACCACTTGAGCATAGGGGAGAAGAGGCTGCAGGGACTGGTCTAGCAGCATGAAGTGAGTGAGTAAGTAAAGGTTCATTTTAGGATCCCTAAACCGAAACTAGCTTTTAACTAATTTAGTAAGGGGCCAAAGGGAGATTTTTTCTTTAACAATCCAAAAAATGTGTTGCACTGTGAATATACTCAAATAAACATGTATTCAAATAATCAAAATCATGTAGTTCTCATACACTGATGAGAATAAAGTAATATAATTGCAACAAAAAAATGCATCCATATATACATATAAAGCTGCAACCATGTGCATTCATAAATTATATTTTTTAACAAAGTGCCAAGTAAGGTTTACAGATGGAATATTTTCAATTAAAGTGACAATTATTCTGTGCAAAGCATAAAAAACTCAAATAATGTTCATTCAAAATGCCAATTCTTTAAATGTGTACAATACAATTGGTAAATGATATTAACAGAGGAATCTCATTTCCAAATACAGGCTCCACACATGCTTAATTATAGTCCAAAAGTGCTTCAAGTGATCCCTTGTCAATGCTCCACTATATATAATACAGAATGGATGCATACCAGATGAGAAGACCCCAAACAAGGTCTAGCCATGCATTAGTGGGCAAAACCCCCCACTGTGGGTATGCATGTAATGCTCCCTTCACAGGACACGTATGTTATATGTGTCATCAAAAAGATCACCCAATAATGCAGCCGGTTAGTTGTCATCATTCATGAACCAGGCATGTGGATAAGAAAAAGGAACATAGACGCTCATTGCGCAATTTCCCAGCAAAAGAAATGTATTAAAAAGAACAGTATTCTACTCACAAATAAAATTAATACATCAGGCATTCAGAAATGATCTCCCTGCACCCAAGCAGATGTGCTGACATCACTGCTATGTTCTCCAAACCAAAATACGTTTAGTCTCAAATAGAGTTCGTCATGGGGGCTTCCTCCATTGTATATATGGATGCATTTTGTTTTGCACTTATATCACTTTATTCTTATCAGTGTATGAGCACTACATTATTTTGATTATTTGAATACACGTTTGTTTAACTATATTCACAGAGAAAAACTTTTTTTGATTGTTATGGTTTAGTATTGGCATGTGCAATACAGTGAGTGCAGGCGTTTATTAATCATTAATCAGTGGGTCAGGTCACCTGTGGCCAGGTGACAAGTGCACCCCGTTGGGGTCAGGGATGCACCACAGGGTAGTGAACCCTATAGCCGACTGCTGCAATCAGGACAAGCGATAGTGATGGGAAAGCCAAGGTCGGGGCAACAGGCAGACTAGGGTAACCAAGGGACAGGCCAAAAGGTCAGGGTCACAGGCAAACAAGAGTAGTCAGGAACAAGCCAAATCGGTACACAGAAAGGTTAACGTATCACGCGGCAGACAGGAACTTAAGCTACAAACAAAGTTGAACAGCACTGCAGACCTGCAGTGCAACAGTTAATATAGGCTTCCTGTGATGGCCTGGGGTGGAGCCATACAGGGAGGAAGGTGATAAAAGACAGCCAGGAAGAGAGTCAGGCCTCTAATCAACACATGGAGACAGGTAAGCTGCCAGACTTTATTGCATATCCATGACACAGTGATTTTAGATCAGTGATTTTAGATCATGACACTTATCGCAGATTATTTTCTGTGTTTAGAACTTATTTTTCCCAGGATTCCCACCTTAACTCCCCAGCCCCCTCCATACAACAGAGGAAAACCTCAGTTTTGGGGTTTTCAGAAAAAAAAAACAAGCAAAATGTAAGATTTTTTTAAGCTATGCTATGTATATGAAAACATGTAACCAATATAAAATAAGTGCTATCCCTGGCTGTAACGGTGGAAATACACTTTAAAAGCTTTACCAAAAAGACTGTTTACTGATCTGAATAGCTAAACCCCAAATTACACAAAGCTTAATGAAAAAGAGAAATGACAACCCTACTATACCTGCTCTGTTCTGACAGGACCAAGTAAAGATTCAATTAGAGAGACAGTAACGGCTTCTGTTTTGCACTCCCTTTAGAAAAAAACGGAATGCTCTAGTTTCCAGTAAGAAAGAACAGTATATATACAGGCATACCCCGCTTTTAAGTACACAATAGGGTTTATTTACTAAAGCTGGAAATCGCAATATCAGGCTAATTTCTGCATAGAAACCAATGAGCTTCTAACTCCAGCTTGTTCAATTAAGCCTGGTAATAAAACCTGGAAGCTCATTGGTTTCTGTGCAGAAGTGAGCCTTATTTTGCGCTTTCCAGCTTTAGTAAATAAACACAATTGTGTACTTAAAAGTGGGGTATGCCTGTAATATAAAACTGCATGCAGGGCACTGGTCAAAGCACTAGGAATAAAGGGAGGTGAAATAATTTGATACGGTAATGTAATCTGTAAGATTACAGTGTACATTATGTGTTTTTCACTTATTGAGATTGGCGCCGGGCTTCGTCCCGACACTGTGATAGATCGAGCAGAGTACACAGCCCGCTGTTACAGTGGGAGGACATGACAGGATCCTGGGGACAAGGTAAGTAACTTGGCCTAGGTCCTGCGATGCAATCCCGAGTGTGGCTCGGGGTTACCGCTTTTAGTAATGAAAATTATCCTCCCGAGACACGCGAGAATTCCCCTAGGGAGGTTAAATAACAATTTGTAAATTAGATTTTATATTAATTAAAATGTGCCCCTTACATTTTTTTTTCCCTATTTCAACAGTACTCCATTAGGATGATTTACTAAATGATTTGAAAATATTCACACAATAAAATGCGTGATCTATTCCTTTTTTTTTTCCTGAATTCTTTATTTAGTCAGTTTAAAGTGAGATAAATAAAATATCCAGTCTTACATATCAAAATGCAAAGCAAGTACAGAAGGTAAAGCAAAGCATAGATTTTCTTTTCATATCACTGGATCATTGAGGTGAATCTTCACATATTTTATTGTGTAAGCATTCTCCAATCCTTTAGTAATCAGTCTTTATGTACAGGACTTACCAGAATCCCAAAATATAAATAGTACAAATTTTAATAAGAATCAATAATTTCAAGTCTTCTCTGATGTTGAACAAATATTCTCTGATATTGATACAGTGTCTATGAGGTACATTCTTTACTTCTAAATGTAAAAAAAAGGACCCACACAAATTCAAAATAGGATTTGTATAATGCTATCCAATTGAACTCAACCTTTCAAAAAAAATGTTCAGTAGATCCAGAGATAAAGAATACTAATGCTATATGCAAAACATTTCCAGTAGAAGCCTTGTTGGGCCCAGCTCTTTTCATTCCCAAAACTTCCCTAAACGTCGATAAGGTCTCCCAACACATTAAAGGTCAAATAGAGAGATTTCTGGGATTGGATCAAATAGGGCCATATTCAGGTATAAAGTATTTACATATTTGATTGTTTTCAGCAATCCCATTATCTGTTGCGCTAAATATTAGATTTTCAGTCTCAGTCTGGAAATATTTTGCTAATTTTATGCATATTCATTTTATAATCCTACTTTAAAGAGGAGGTTCACCCTAAAAAACTACTTTTTACCATGCCATTCAGCATACTAGCGTCAGCTACAGTATGCCTTTATTTTTATTTTTTGTGCTGTACTTACAGTGTAATCTATTAGTTTGTTTCAGGCTACCGCGGTGTAATAGGCGTTCCTATCAAGAGGGGAACATGATTGACAGCCGGCTATGGCGCGTCACGCATTCTGAAAATAGCCAGAGTAGGACTCGGCTCTTCACATCGCGTGCGCACAGACTAGGAGCTGACTGCGCAGGCGCCATGAAGAGCCGAGTCCTACTTCGGCTATTTTCGGAACGCGTGACGCGCCATAGCCGGCCGTCAATCATGTTCCCCTCTTGATAGGAACGCCTATTTCCTGGCCGGCGTCTGAAACGAAAGTAAAGGATTTAACTGTAAGTGCAGCACAAAAAAATAAAATAAAGGCATACTGTAGCTCACGCTAGTATGCTGAATGGCACTGGAGACAAAGACATTTTTTTTTTTTAGGGTGAACCCCCGCTTTAACCTTTTCCATGTATTTTTCATGCTATGGCTAAACATGCCCTCCTGTCTCAGGGATTCTGATTAGAAATGGCAAAGGTTACCATTATAATGTGTTGATTTATGTGGAAATAACACATCCAGCTTAATAAGCCTGCTTAAAATGTGCTAGCATCAGAATCTAAAATTCCACACTATAGGACTTAAAGCTGACATTCACTGATTACATTTCTGATTATTAATCAACTTCAATTTCTGTAATTATAGAAAGTCTGTTGCCATTTGTAAAACATAAATGCAGTAACACACTTAAAAAAAGATGAGATGCTTTAAGAATTTTGCTTCTTCATGAATTTGATTTTATTGCTTCTTAAACACAGTAGTGCTGACGGATTACAATAGGGATGACTCAGCTCTAGATTTACTTTGCAAGGGAATTATCCCTCAGTTCAGCGAATGAGGCTCTGCTCTGCTAATCTCCATAATCAAATAATATGAAAGTAAAAATATTTTTGTATGGATATTTTATTATTTTTTAATAGTTTTATCATTTTTAAATAATTTTAAATATAATTTTAGAAAGTTGCATACATTATAATTTTTATGTATGTCCATCAAAAATATATAAATTGATGTTTAAGTTTAACCACTTAAGGACCGCCTACTGCACATTTACTTCAGCAGAATGGCACGGCTGGGCACATCAACGTATATATACACGTTGGTTTTAGTACCCAGCCATGGGTCACGGGCACGTGCCCGCGGCACGCTCCCGTGACTCAGTCCGAAGCTCCGGGACCGGGACCGCGGGACTCGCGGACCCGATCGCTGCTGCAGTGCGGCGATCGGTCCCCGGAGCTGAAGAACGGGAAGAGCCGTGTGTTTCACTGTGGCCGCAGCATCGATCACGTCATCCCTGTTATAGGGGGACGTGATCGATGATGTCACACCTGCAGCCACACCCCCCTACTGTTGTAAACACACACAGGGAACACTCAAATCCTACAGCGCCCCCTTGTGGTTAACTCCCAAACTGCAACTGTCATTTTCACAGTAAACAATGCAATTTAAATGCATTTTTTGCTGTAAAAATGGCAATTGTCCCAAAAATGTGTCAAAATTGTCCGAAGTGTCCGCCATAATCATGGCAGTCATGAAAAAAATCGCTGATCGCCGCTATTAGTAGTAAAAAAAAAAATAATTAATAAAAATGCAATAAAACTATCCCTTATTTTGTAAACGCTATAAATTTTGCGAAAACCAACCGATAAACACTTATTGCGATTTTTTTTACCAAAAATAGGTAGAAGAATACGTATCGGCCTAAACTAAGGAAAAAAAAATTATATTTATTTTGGGGGGATATTTATAATAGCAAAAAGTAAAAAATATTGATTTTTTTTCAAAATTTTCGCTCTATTTTTGTTTATAGCGCAAAAAATAAAAACCGCAGAGGTGATCAAATACCACCAAAAGAAATCTCTATTTGTGGGGAAAAAAGGGCACCAATTTCGTTTGGGAGCCACGTCGCACGACCGCGCAATTGTCAGTTAAGTCGACGCAGTGCCGAATCGCAAAAAGGGGCAAGGTCCTTACCTGCATTTTGGTCCGGGGTTTAAGTGGTTAAATGCAACCATATTGCTACACTTAGAGGCGCCTCGCTTCTCTTTTATACACTGTAGCTCCTGCTGGATTTTGCTTCTAATCCCCTTGTGGAGGCTTCCATTTGTGGATGGATATTTTATGGTTACACAAACTATCACATTGCTATAATCTTTCAATAGGTTTTAGTCCCATTACAATTGATGTGCTAACTAGATGCATATGAGGGAATGGTAGACCGGCTGGAATGGTTCTAGGTATTGGCTTGATGGTGACCCCTCCTACCTTTGCAAAAGTCCATTATCAACACAACAAGGTAGGTAGGTGTGGCTTGTGATGTCATCACACTGGGAAGGATTCCTGCAGGACATACTGAGACTGCTGCTCAGTAACAATAGTGATTGGAGATACACTATGAGGCTGTTTTTTTTCTAAATTGTGAGTTTTTATTTTATTGCTTCACTAAAAAAATATATATATACAGTGAGCGCACAATGAGGTCTCTTTATATCCCCCCCCCCCAATGAGTTATACTATACCCAGAGCATTGGTGAGAAGCTGGAAGAGTAATGACCTGGCTGCTGAGGGAGAATCCTGAGGAGGTTGAATCTAATGCTGGTTTTGACCTTTTATAAACATTTAGGTCTATCCTAATATGTGAGGACACGTGTGAAGGAGATTGTTATTGGGGGTTGTTTATTAATGTGGACTTTGTGATATGAGATTTCTCATGTTTTTTTGTTTTGTTTTTTGCACAAGTAATATTCATTATTAGATAGTAATTCATTTTTCTTCACTGCATGGCTATTCGAAAACACTGTATGTTTCTTTGCATGTGTGACATAATTCACAGAAATAATTTTTTTAAAACATCTACTGTTTATCAGTTTTACACTGGAAATATTTGTTTCTGTTTGTTTATTTATATAGAAGGTGGAACATGGTTAAGTAAGGGGTCACATGGTATAAGAAGGAGCAATGCAGAATAATATTTTTATTAATTTTTGTATGTATTTATTTATTATTAATATTAATATATTATTATTACTATTATACCGATCAGTGCTACCTATCAGCGTCACCTACCAGTTGCAACCAGAGTCCATCAGTGCCATCTATTGGTGCCCATTAGTGTTACCTATCAGTGCCGCCTATCAGAGCACTTCAGTGCCACCTATCAACGTTGCCCATCAGTGCCACCCATCAGTGCCACCTCTCAGTGCCCATTGGTGCCATCTTATCAGTGTCCATCAGTCCCCATCAGTGCAGCCGCATCAGCGCACATCAATGAAGGAGAAAAATGACTAGTTTTCAACATTTTATAACAAACTATGAAACATTTTTTTTTTTTTTTAATTTTCAATCTTCTTTCATTTTTTTTGGCAAAAAAATTAAACAACCCAGCAGTGATTAAATACCACCAAAAGAAAGCTCTATTTGTGTGAAAAAAATGATAAAACTGTAATTTGGGTACAGTGTTGCATGACCGTGCAATTGTCCTTCAAAGTGCGACAGCGCTGAAAGCTCAAAATTGGCATGGTCAAGAAGGGGGTTTAACCACTTAAGACCCAGACCTTTAGGCAGGTAAAGGACCTGGCCAGTTTTTGCGATTCTGAACTGCGTCGCTTTAACTGACAATTGCGCGGTCGTGGAACTTGGCTCCCAAACAAAATTTGGGTCCTTTTTTCCCACAAATATAGCTTTCTTTTGATGGTATTTGATCACCTCTGCGTTTTTTATTTTTTGTGCTATAAACAAAATTAGAGTGACAATTTTGAAAAAAATGCTATATTTTTTACTTTTTGCTATAATAAATATCCCCCAAAAACATATAAAAAAATTCCTCAGTTTAGGCCGATACGTATTCTTCTACCTATTTTTGGTAAAAAAAAAATCTCAATAAGCGTTTATCGATTGGTTTGCGCAAAATTTATAGCGTTTAAAAAATAGGGGATAGTTTTATTGCATTTTTATAATTATTATTTTTTTACTACTAATGGGGGCGATCAGCGATTTTTTTTCATGACTGCGACATTATGGCGGACACTTCGGACAATTTTGACACATTTTTGGGACCATTGTCATTTTCACAGCAAAAAATGCATTAAAAATGCATTGTTTACTGTGAAAATGACTATTGCAGTTTAGGAGTTAACCACAAGGGGGCGCTGAAGGGGTTAAGTGTGACCTCATCTGTGTTTCTAACTGTAGGGGGGTGTGGCTGTAGGTGTGACATCATTGATTGTGGTTCCCTATATTAGAGAACACACGATCGATGACGGCGCCACAGTAAAGAACGGGGAAGCTGTGCTTACACACAGCTCTCCCCATTCTTAAGCCCTGGGGACTGCACGCGGGACTCCAGTGGCGATCGGGTCCCGCGGCCGTGGTCACAGAGCTTCGGACCGGGTCGTGGGCGCGCACCAGCGACCCACGGCTGGGCACTCAAAGAGGACATACCTGTACGTGCTTGTGCCCAGCCATGCCATTCTGCCGACGTATATGTGCAGGAGGTGGTCCTTAAGTGGTTAATTGCTCAGGAGGCAAGTGGTTAAATATTTGTTTAAAAATCAGTAAACTCACAAATACAAAATGTATGCAAAACCAATATATTTGTATATGTTGCATTCATATAGGCCAATGTGTGAATAAATATATCATTTTATAATCATCTAGTGAATTTCAAAATAAAGTAGTAAATGATATTCTCATTTTGTATATCATAATCAGATATAATTCTAGGAAGTGTGGTGATAGAGTAATAGTTTCTTCAATGTCACTTCATTTGGCTTAGATGACTGAAAATATCAAAGCATGGCATGGAATCAGCTAACATGTCATCTGAATTCATGGTGTTTTGTTTCAAATACAGACATACATATTTATCAATAGAAGTATTATTCTTTGTCCCTAGTTATTGTTTTTAATGGCAAATTTACTCAACTAGCTAGTTGTTTTGGTGAAATCCATCGCAAACATTTAGGGAAGCTGTCTAGATAAAAAAATGGTATCCAAAACAATCTTACACCTGTGCCGGATGAGCAGGACCTCATAGGAGTCACAGTAGGCTAGCATTCCAAACATCAGGGTGGAATCCTTTGCATTCGTGGGGTGAAAGGAATGGGGCACTAGTCACTTTAGTATGTTAATGAGAGTTTATCACACTACAATAAACTCAGGAGAGATCGTTTGGGCATAGGACATTTTGGAACGTCTTTTCTAGCAACAGTCAAATTATGCTATGGGCCTTTAAGCCAACACCAGCAATTTTTACTAGTAGACTAATGAACACAACAACATAACACATGTACCTCCTAGGACCAGCTGCCAGAACTTCCTGCCATGTCTACCCATCACAGTATGTATCCAGCTCTCTGACACTGTTCAGCAGGGAAGCCTCTTCCAAGATATAGGCAGTCATCTTTCATTTTTTCTGAATTTACCCTTCAGCATACATTCCCCAGGGCCTGGCTTAAACCCATTTTCAGTAAAGGCTCTTCCCAAGCAGCACGCCTAGGAGATAAAGATTTCCAGCAAGAACCCTTCTCTAAGTGTGCACCAAAGGCAATAAACCTAGTGATCTGTCAGAGAGACATACGGTACATATTCACAACTTACAATATCTACCAGGGAGACTCCCAAACAACAACAAGAAGCAAACAATATCCTGAGCCTGCGGTAAAACCAACGCATACAGAAACAATACCACCCAGATGCCAACTAAATTTGCACTAAGGACACTAAAGATTAAGGCAGGGTTCCTACAACTGTGAATATTTGTAACCATGCTAATTCTAATAAACAAACTAACAGAAGTTAACGATTGGTGAAAAATATCAGTATATTAATGGGAAATTTTGTTGCAGTGCCTTATCACAGACAGTCTGACTGAACTTCACTGAACTTTTAAATATAAATGCAGTTTTTTGCCAAAAGCTGTTGTTGCAAAATGTAAGCTGTTTTATTTTTTAAGAGCATTGTCAATGTCTTTGCAATGTATAATAATCCTATGTTTTTAAATTCTAAAATATGGATGACCCTGAAAACAGCGTGGAGAATAATAACTATACACAGTTTTTTTTACAGATACTTTAGAGGCATAATTGTGCATTCTAGATATATGTTTAATGAATAATTGAAGCTCTCAACTTGTTAATACAGTAAATGGCTGATTCTGATCACTCCATGTAAGCAACATATCCTGGGATTTGTAA
The DNA here is from genome assembly GCA_029574335.1 of Rana kukunoris. NCBI lineage: Eukaryota > Metazoa > Chordata > Amphibia > Anura > Ranidae > Rana > Rana kukunoris. The sequence goes on along the minus strand of JAJQKJ010000330.1, from coordinate 89,597 downwards.
GAAGTCAATATTATTTTAGTTTTTGTGTCAAATTAACTAGTTGGAGAACTTGAAAACTCCCAGCTTGTTACAATGCTAAAATAATGAATCTCATTGGGACATGCGTTACTATGTACCCAAGGGGTGCAGAGTTGGAGGTTGGGTAATCAAAACAGTTTTATTTTGGATGACCAGAAACCATGCAGCAATTGACAGTGGGACTCTGTTCGATTAAACAAGGCAGTAAATAACGAGTTGGCAATGTCGGACTCGATTCCCTTAGAAAAGGAAATAAAGGGGGGAATTGTGTGCATTTCACAGAAAGAATTATGCATTACATCTCTGCAATACTTTTTTCGCCATGATTTATGTCTTTAGTTCTTTTGCTGCCACCAACATCAGCAGCAGTGGGAAGGCTTTACATTTACACTTCTAAGTGCTATAGCAGCTGGGAATGCATGCAAATTTAACAAGCCAACTGTCGGTTTTCAGATGGAAGTGCGCTGGTGGCTGTACAGCTACCCAATTTCTTCCAAGGGCCTCTGGAATGGCTGCATTCCCTGAAAGACGCATCCCCCACCTGCTATGTTTTCTGGGCTCAGCTGCCTATCTGTGGGCTTGAGACCTGTAGGACAGGTAGAGGGATGAGAGATAAGTGAACCTCTGTTTACTATCTCTTCTAGCTAATATGAATCCGTAAGAAACTAGGATGCTGTCACTTTCCCTGGCCAGGGAAAAAGCAAAAGCAAATGAAGCATGGGCTGTGCTATATTAGTTTCAGTGGAGGCCAGAAGTACAATAGACCCCAGATGTCTCAGTAAAGAGAACCTGCCACAGCAAAATGCTACCACATAGCATATACATTAAAAAGAGCAGTGATTCTAGGGCAATCATTCATGGTTAACTCTAAACTGGTGACCTGTAAGGGCTTTTAAATCATCATATATGGAAAATTTTGTGTACCACATTTCATAGGCGCAATCAGTTTTGAGGCTTTAGAATCTAATTACCTAGCACAATCTCAACTTTTATATTTTAGCAAAAAACTGGGTAATGCATAGAGTTTGTGAGTTTGTGTGGTCTAAAATTAACTAAAGTGTTACTGAAAATATAGGTTTAATAAACTGCTTAAAGAAAATATATAATGCATAAGGGTTTTAACTAATTTCCATGCCTACATGTGTGTTCTAACATGTGTGAAAATGTAAATATGGCTCTGGTAGCAAAAGGTGACAATACACATAATTTTTGTGGATTGAATGGTGTCAGCTCTGCCTAATTGTCTTTTGCTAGACTCCCTCCCCTCTCCAAATTTTCACAGCATATGAATAATTTGATCTGTAATATAAGATAAAATTGTGCGGACTAATTACACTCCTTGCAATAACCGAGGAAGTGTGCACAGAACAGCCATGTTAGTTTGGAAAGTATATACATAGTGTATATACGGCAGGCATCAGAAGTACATCATTTGTAGAATTTAGGGGTCAAGGCGTGTAACATATAGGGCCAGATTCTCAAAGAAGTTACGTTGGCGTATCTCGAGATACTTCTAGGATGCGCCGGCGTATCTTTTTTCTGTATTCAGAAAGCAAGATACGCCGGAATTTTGCTTAGATACAACCGGTGTAAGTCTCTTACGCCGTCGTATCTTAGTTGCATATTTACGCTGGCCGCTAGGTGGCGCTTCCGTCGATTTACGTGTTGAATATGCAAATGAGCTAGATACGCCGATTCACGACCACTTGCGTCCGGTCGTATTTTTTTACGTCGTTTGCGTAAGCGTAAGTCCGGCGTAAAGTTACCCCTGCTATATGAGCTGTACGCAAGTATTGACGTTGGGACAGCGTAGAATTTTCTGTCGTTTACATCGTTTGCGTAAAACGTTCGCGTTCACGTCGAAACCAATGAGTATTTGCGGCTTAAGTTCGAGCATGCGCACTGGGATACGTCCACGGACGGTGCATGCGCTGTTCGTAAAGAGCGTCAATTACGTGGGGTCACGATTCATTTACATGGATCACGCCCCCTACCTGCCTATTTTGAATTAGGCGCGGTTACGCCGGGCCCATTTACGATACGCCACCATAACTTTGGGCGCAACTTCTTTGTGAATACGGCACCTGCCTCTCAAAGTTACGGCAGCGTAGTGTAAATGATATACGCTACGCCCGCACAAAGATACACGGCTGTACGTGAATCTGGCCCAAAGAGTCCGCTGGCTGGCCAGAGTCGTGAACAAAGCTGAAATCTGGTTTTGATCACGTCTCCCATGTAGTAACCCAGAAGCAACATCACAGCGTCACTTCCGGTATACTAGACAGTTAACGACACCAATTTTATTTAATCTAAGGTATTCAAAAATGCAGATTTTGGTGTTTTGAATACTTTGAACTGTAGAAGAGGAGTTTGGGGGTCTTTTAGACCCCAGATCCCTCTATTAAGAGTAGCTGTCTCTGCCTATTACTGTCACAAGGGATGTTTACATTCCTTGTGACAGCAAATAAAAAACATGTAATTATTTTACAGTGCCCTCATTCCTGCGTGCTCGTGCACCAATGAAAACACATATGTGAGTCGCACCTACAAATGTAGACAGTGTTCAAATCACACATTTGAGGTATTGATCGATCATTAGAGCATGAACAATAATTCTATCGAAAGACATCCTCTGTAACTCTAAACTGGTAACCGTTAAAAAAATGTAAACCACTGCCTATGGAGATTTTTAAGTACCATAGTTTGTCACCATTCCACAAGTGCATGCAATTATAAAGCATAACACGTTAGATATCCATTTACTCGGCATAACATCATCTTTCACAATATGCAAAAAAAATTTGGGCTAACTTTACTTTTACGTTTTCTTATTTTTTTTATTCAAAAAGGTATATTTAAAAAAATATATTTTCCCTAGGGTCTTTGCTAAAAAAAAATGATATATAATATTTTGGGGTTCTAAGTAATTTTCTAGCAAAACAATTCAGAAATAGGCTTGGTCTTGAAGTGGTTAAAAATAATAATATGGCAAATAAAGCAGTCTAGTGTAACCCCCACCCACCCCAGCTAGCCCCAATATTGTAGCATGATGTAATGTAGGGGTTGTGGCGCTGTCTAGATTACTCCTAAAACTATAGGAGTGGTAAGGAGAAGAGAGAATGCGGTACTACTGCACGTAATCTTAATCCCAGGCTGGGAAAATCAGTGCCATAAAATGGGCCACAACAGCAGGTCATCTGTGAGCCAACCATACAAGGCAGTGTGCATAAAGATTAATGTAATGTAAAAAATGCACAGGGTGTGCAACCTCTAGTTGAAAACAGTGTTGTAAATAATGAAGACAAAATGTCTGTGAACACCGTGTGTATACAAAAAACAAAGAACAATCGCAAACTTATGCGCCAGAAAATGGGTCATAAATAGGTATGGGTGCTAAAAATCACTGTAAATATTATAAAGACCAAGAGAGTAATGTGCAAAAGCTAAGACCTCCTATTGGAGGCCTACAGTGCCTGCCGCTGAGAATGTGTTTTTAGCACGACATGGCACAGGCTGCCGACATCTCGCACTCGCTGGAATAGTAAAAGCACATTCCAGCGAGTGCGTCATAGAAGCGACGGGGATCCGACGCGGATTCCCGCCAATTCTAAACGTGGGCGGAGTTTGTTATGAATCCTGAGAAGGAAGTCCCCGCCGGATTTTAAATAAAAATCCGGCATGGGTTCCCCCCTCAGGAGCATAATGGGCCCTTAGGTCTGTGGGTTGTAAGGAGACCCCCCCACGCCGAAAAAACGGCGTGGGGGTCCCCCCACAATCCATACCAGACCCGTATCCAAAGCACGGCGGCCGGTCAGGAAGGGAGTGGGGGCGAGCGAGCGCCCCCCCCTCCTGAGCCGTACCGGGCAGCATGCCCTCAACATGGGGGGGTCAGGTGCTCTGAGGCAGGGGGCGCACTGCGGCCCCCCACCCCAGAACACCCTGTCCCCATGTTGATGAGGACAGGGCCCCTTCCCGACAACCCTGGCCGTTGGTTTTCGGGGTATGCGGGCGGGAGGCTTATCGGAATCTGGAAGCCCCCTTTAATAAGGGGGCCCCCAGATACCGGCCCCCCACCCTAAGTGAATGAGTATGGGGTACATTGTACCCCTACCCATTCACCTGGAGGCAAAGTGTAAACACAAATAAACCACACAGGGTATTGAAATATTTTATTAGTTGGCCGCCGGGGGGGGGGGTGTATGATCGCTTTTATAAAAGCGCCCCCCTCCGGCGGGCTACTGCGGGGGGGTGGGTGCCGCTGTTCTTCGCCACCGTCTGGTTCTCTTCCGCCGCCGGGGGGGCGCTTTGATAAAAGCGCCCACCACCCGGCAGGCTTCCTTGGACATCTTCGGCAGCGGAGGGGTCTTCTCCCACTCTCCGGGGTCTTCTCCAGCTCTCCGGGGGTCTTCTCCGCTCTCCGGGGGTCTTCTCCGCTCTCCGGTGTCTTCTTCTTCTTCAGGACTTGCCGCCGTTATCTTCGTGTGTTAGCTCAATTACTAGCGGAGGCGAGTCCCCTCTTCTGTGACGTCGTCTTCTTCTTCTTCTCTTCTCCAGATGTTGACGCGACGCTTCCTTCCGCTGTTATGGCGGGCGCGCGGCTCGCGGCGAGTTATATAGGCCTGTCTTGTGACGTCGCAGTCCCATCATGCTCCGGTGGGTACCACGTGCTACCTACCCACGTGGATTAATGTGAGAGACATACTATACAAATGTCTTGAGAAAAAGAAGAAATGGCTGCATATCCAAAGTTTCCAAAATGTGCCTTTTATTGCATACGGTCAAAATACACCAGGGACACCAGGTGTTAGACGCATTTCACACATCTGATTTCTTATTTTTCTCAAGTTTTTACAGAGGTGGACCGGGGCTAACACTCCTACTTGGTTCCAATCAAGGTATTGCATACACCTGGAGCAGCAAATTCCTTTTATTTTAATACAAATGTCTTCATTAGGATTAAGACAATTCTGATGAGGGAGGGGGGTGTGGTCTGCACATGGCGCTGAGGAATTGGAGCCTGGGATCAGTGATGGAGCAGCACATGGAGTCCTCTGTTTAGCCAGGAGTGTGTAGGAGGAGAGATAGTGGGTCAATGAGTCAGAGTTGGCCACCGGCTAGCTGCATTTAAGGCAGCAGCTTACCTCCTAATGCTGATGTTGTGCTTTTAGCTGTGCTGGACTGTGCCGTGCTAAGCTGTATAGCCTTACCAGGAGTAAATACTGTACTTAAAATGGCAATACCCCTGTTTGTGTGGATGCTGTGTACTTAGCTGGTCAGAATTGTGAAGAGGTGATGCTGTGCTAAGCTTAAAAGCTTTACCAAGAGTGAGATCTGCAAGCTGGGATAGTGGTTCCTGTGGACTGTCCATCACTCTGTATTGTTAAGGCTGCAGAGGTGAAATAAAACGATGCTCGGGCAAGTAAGATGCAAAGGCGGGGTGTGGAGAGGTGGTTGTACTAAGCCTGCTAATACAGGGCCCATGCAGAGATATTTAAATACAGAAAGAGAATCAGTCAGAAGCAGAGGGGGGTGGAATGATGGACGGAAACTTGAAATTTCCTGTTTAAAAAAAAAAAGGAAATGCCAGCTGCCCAGTATAAAATGTCCCTCATGCCATATCTATTATCTATTGAATACAGTCACAGGGTTGATATACAGGAATGGATTATGAAAGTAGAGTATATTTGTGACATAGATGAAATAATGCATACATGTGAAGATACTTTGGATACCTTATTAAAAAAAAAAGAAAAGATTGGTAGCTATTCAAGGAATAAGAAAGGTACTTTAAGATAAGGAGTGAAAAGGAAAAGGGGAAGAGGAAAATAACATATGAATAGGAGAAATAAATGGGGGTCATTAACCTATGTTTATGTAGGCTAATTGTTATATGTTTTGTAAAAAAATCATTTTGCATGGGATAATTTGTAGAATTAAGCTGGGACCACGAGAGGAAAGAGAAGAGGGAGAAGGGGGTTGGGGAGAATTTAGAATGTATAGGATTAGTTGATTGCAGAATGATGTAAATAGTACATTGTTTGCAAAAATAATAAACAGAAAATAATAATAAAAAATGCTAAGTGAAGTCGTAACAAAGCCTGGGGCATACACGAGAGATCAAGCAGAGGAAGCTGAGAACCAGACATGATAGGGAGGGGGTAACAGGAGATGGAGAGAGCAGGGCCCAGGAACAGGCTCAGGAACTCATGAACACAGGTCCGGGGGCACCTGGAGACAGAACACCAAGGCAGGAATGACAGGGTTTAAAAACACTTCCTGCAACCAGTATCAGGTGATAACTGATTACATTAGATGATGTGAGTTTCTAGCTGTTAAGACCCCCGCTGGTGGCTGCTGGAACTTTAACCTCTGGATCTGGGAGGCACAGAGCCCTTTTCCTGACAGTACTCCCCCCTTAGGAGTGGCCTCTGGGTGCGCCCAACAGCCATAGCTGAACCAGTCCATAAAAAACACAGTCATCTTTTACACAGGACCAGAGCAAAAGTTCCTCATAGGCTGAGAAAGTGCCGTGTTCCCTCTACTGCCAAGGTCCATCAATATGCAAAGTGTCCCACCGCCCGGGTCAGGTGATTGATTGGGTACCCCACTGCTGGGGTCAAGCAACTGGCTGGGTGTCCTGCTGGCCATAATCTCTGAGATGTACAGCATTAGATACTCCAAGTTCCTCAAAACAGCGGGTACCCCAATGCTGGGATTCCAATGGTTATCTGTAAACTTAGCTCATGGGTCATGTGACAATACCAGAACCCAGACACCAAATTGTCTCATCATAACCATGTAGCTTGCCTGGTTTCCAGATCTTGCTCTGCACATCAAAAGCCACCTAGGTCTCTCTGAGGCACTGGTTACCCGACCCGTGTCCCCTAGTATATATATCCAGAGCTGTGGCAATCGCATCCGGATTATGGCAAGGCACAGATCGTACTCTGCCATTGCCCGATAGCTTACCATGAATGCAAATGAAGCTAATAGTTAACAAGGGTATTTCCGGACCACCAGGCTTTGGCGCGTCATAGGAGCAACACACTGCCAGAAGGACTCAACTGAGGAAACCGTCAAATGAATCTCAGGCCAAGCAGGTACCAATATAAGGCATGTGAGGTCTCAGAGCTTTAAGACCCATTAGCAGGTGGACGTTGAGTTTTCGCATGACAATCCAACTAAGCAGCTGGCATAGAGTCAGTAGGACACGGTGGGGGTGGTAGGGAGAAGATAACTAAGATTATCAATGGTAGACTTGTCAACGGACAGCAGACCATCAGAGGCAGGCAGGTTGTTGGCACAGGACATTCAGAGGCAAGCTGGGAATCGGACACCGACCCCTTCGGCTGGGCATCAGGCACCGGATCATCAGGACAGACAGCAGGCACAGGATCATCAGGCTGGATAGCATGTACTGGATCTTTGGGCTAGGTAGCAGGCAACAGAACATCAAGCTGGGCAGCAGGCACCGGATTATCTAGCTGGGCAGCAGATACCGGATCATCAAGCTGGACAGCAGGCACTGATTTATCAAGCTGGGCAACAGAGCAGCAGGCTGGGCAGCAGGCAATGGATCAGCAGGCTGGGCAGCAGGTACTGCATCAGCAGGCACTTCAGGCTGGGCAGCAGGTAGAGGCACATCAGGCTGGGCAGCAGACAGAGACACATCAGGCTGGGCAGCAGGCAGAGGCTTATCAAACTGGGCAGCAGGCAGAGGCACATCAGGCTGGGCAGCAGGCAGAGGCACATCAGGCTGGGCAGCAGGCAGAGTGTCACGTACCTGGTGGTCGAGCCCGGCGTGCAAGGAGTGGCTGCCCTTACTCCTCTGATCCCGGGACCCCTGGTAGAGTGGACAGGGGGTACGGGAGTGCAGAGTCGCACGAGCGCCGGTTGTAGCGCAGATGCTGGGCTGGAAGGCTTCAGGAGTCTTCAGTGCTGCGTGGAGTAGCAGGTGTAGACAATAGCTGCAGGCGGCGGGTGAAGACAACTGGAAGCAAAGGGATCACCAGAGCGGGGGAGGTGTACCGTAGTACAGTGGAGATAAGTCCCAGCAGGAGAGTCCGTGGCAGGCTGGCGGATCAGGTGCAGGTGCGGCAGGCAAGGCAGAGTCGGGTTCAGACCGGGTCGACAACAGACGGGCAGCAGCGGCTATAGAGGGTCAGGCAGGCGGATCGTCAAGCAGGCAATAGGTCAGGGCAGGCGGAAGGCAAGAGAAGTCTGGAACAGGCCGGGTTGTCAGGAACAGGTTCAAGCAGGATGGGTACAGATAATCTCAGGAACTGCTGTAGACCGGACAGCAAGAGGCAAAGGCTGACAGCAAGTTTAAATGCCCTTTTTTTGGCGCCAGAATGACGTTTGCGCGTGCCCGCGCGCCGCTACTGCCGGTGCGCGTGCCCGCTCCCGTCGCGGTGCCGTGATCGCGCGTGCCCGTGCGCCATTGCCGCGAATGCGCGCGCCCCGTGCGTGCTGATGCGCCGCTAGCGCCATCTGGTGGCCGAAGCTGTTCATGACATTGCCCCCTTCCAATGGGCAGCCTCCGGATGCCCAACCGGGATAGCTCCAGCGGGTGAGAGTCTTTAAATGACTGAATTAGCCTTTCAGCGTGTATGTTGTCCTCCGGTTCCCATGAATTCTCCTCGGGCCCATACCCTTTCCATTTGACGAGGAACTGAACTTGGTTGCGTCTTTTCCTGCAATCCAGGATGGATTCAACCTCAAATTCCTCCTCGCCGTCCACTAGAACCGGCTCCGGAGGACCAGTGTTCCTCTCAGGAAAGGGATCAGAAATGTCTGGCTTAAGCAGGGCAACATGGAAGACCGGGTGAATGCGGAAGGTCTCTGGCAACTCAAGTTCGTAGGCAACCTCATTTATCTTCCTCTTGACAGGGAAAGGGCCCACAAACTTAGGGCCTAGTTTCTTCGTGGGACATGCAAGTTTTAAATTCAGAGTGGACAGATAAACTTTAGTTCCAGGTTCCAGATTGAGTTCCCCTCTTCTTTTTTTGTCGAAGATTTCTTTATTACGCTCTTGTGTCTTAGTCATTGTCTCCTGCAGAATCTTATTATTTGTATCAAAGAAGGTCAAAGTCTCCTGGACGGCGGGTACCGAACACTCCGGAACGGAATTGGACAGGAAACAAAGGATGGAAGCCGTAGTTCGCATAAAAGGGCGATTGTTTGGTGGCAGAATGGACAGAGTTATTGTATGCGAATTCCGCCAGGGGCAGCAAGGGCACCCAATCTTCCTGAGAAAAGGAGGAGAAGCAGCGAAGATACTGTTCAAGTGTCTGATTTGTTCTCTCTGTCTGCCCGTTTGATTGTGGGTGGTACGCTGATGAGAATGACAGGCCAATCTTGAGACTGCTGCAAAGTGCCTTCCAAAACCTGGAGGTGAATTGCACCCCTCGATCAGACACGATGTCCACAGGAACACCGTGGAGCCTAACAACTTCCTTGATAAAGGCTTTAGCCGTATCCGGTGCAGAGGGTGTACCCTTCAAAGGTATGAAGTGTGCCATCTTTGAGAGTCTGTCTACTACCACAAAGATAGTGGTGAAGCCCTCTGACGGGGGAAGCTCCACAATGAAATCCATGGAGATCATTCTCCATGGTCTTTCCGGTACTGGTAGCGGTTTCAGGAGTCCCCAGGCTCTGAGCTTGCTCCCCTTGTTTCGAATGCACGTGGTGCAAGATTCCACGTAATCCCTGCAGTCTTTCAGGAGTTGGGGCCACCAAAAGGTGCGTTGCAGGAGTTCTGAAGTTTTATGTACCCCGAAATGGCCAGCCAGCTCGTGGTCATGGCAAGAACTCAGGACACTGACCCGTAGATCTTCAGGTACAAAGATCTTGTCTTGATACCAAAGCAAACCGTCCCTAGTTTGTAGTTCCAGACCTGAAGAAGGGGAAATCCCAGCAGAGGCTTGCCTGATTTGGGGCAATAAGTCCCTTTGCAGTAACAAGAAGTTTCCTGATGGCAAGATGGTATCCGGAGGGTTGGAAGACTCTGAGCTGCCATACATGCGGGAGAGAGCGTCAGGCTTGGTATTCTTTGACCCTGGTCTATATGTGATATGAAAGGAGAATCTTGTAAAAAAAAGTGCCCACCTGGCCTGGCGTGGTTTAAGTCTCTTGGCCACCTTCAAATATTCCAGATTCTTGTGATCTGTGTAAATCAAGATTGGGTGCGCTGCGCCCTCCAGGAGGTACCGCCATTCCTCCAGAGCGGCCTTTATTGCCAACAGTTCTCGGTCCCCCACATCATAATTTCTCTCCGCCGCTGACAATTTACGGGAAAAGAAAGCGACAGGGTGTAAGAGGGCCTTGGGGCCCTGTCTTTGAGAGAGAACTGCCCCGACCGCCGTTTCGGATGCATCTACCTCTAGGATGTAGGGCAGGCTCGCATCAGGATGCCTGAGGACAGATGCAGAGGTGAACAAGTCTTTCAGAGCTTCAAAGGCCGACTGGGCTTCTGGTGTCCAATGGAACCGGGTAGTCTGTTTAGTTAGATCGGTTATTGGAGAAATTATGCTGGAGAAGGCCCTGATGAACTTCCTATAGAAATTCGCAAAGCCGACGAAACGCTGGACGCCCTTCTTGTCTACAGGCGCCGGCCAGTCACGGATTGCGGAGACCTTCTTGGGGTCCATTTCCACACCCTTTACTGAGATTATGAGCCCCAGGAATTGTATGCTCGAGCGCTCGAACTCGCATTTCTCAGGTTTGGCATAAAGTCCGTGAGTTCGGAGTCGCTCAAGCACGTTCCTGACATGTTCCCGATGTTTTTCCAGAGAAGGGGAGAAAATTAAGATATCGTCCAAGTAAACGATAACAAAAAGGTCGAGGAAGTCTCTGAAAATATCATTCACAAAGTGTTGGAACGTCGCCGGGCGTTACAAAGTCCGAAGGGCATGACTAAATATTCAAAGTGTCCGAAACGGGTACGGAAGGCGGTCTTCCACTCGTCCCCTTCACGTATGCGGACCAAGTTGTAGGCCCCGCGGAGGTCTAATTTAGTAAAGATGACCGCGGCCCCCAGACGTTGGAACAGTTCAGGTACCAAGGGAAGAGGGTACCGATTTTTAATAGTGATTTTGTTGAGTTCCCGGTAATCCACACAGGGGCGGAGAGAGTGGTCCTTTTTTTCAACAAAGAAGATCCCTGCTCCCGCTGGTGATGTAGATGGACGGATGAACTTCTTCCTTAGACTGTCCTCAATGTAGGTTTTTAGAGTCTCAAGTTCAAGTCCCGTTAAGGGAAAGATCCTACCAAAGGGAACTTCGGCCCCCGGGAGGAGCTCGATGGGGCAATCGTAGGACCTATGGGGCGGAAGGGTCTCAGCTCCCTTCTTGCTGAAGACATCCAGATAGTCGTGGTAGATTTCAGGGACAGATTGGCGGGTCTCAACATCAGAGTCCATGCAGAGTAAGGACGGAGGTGAGGGTAGCACTTGCAGGCAGTGCTGCTGGCAATAAGAAGATTGGAAGCTGATCTCTCCCGTGGTCCAGTTGACCTGTGGGTTGTGGACCTGTAGCCACGGCAAGCCCAGTATGACAGGGAACAGGGGGAGTCAATCACATCCAAGCACAATAGTTCATGGTGGTTGCTAGCGATGGTGGTGGCTAAAGGCTGGGTTTCTCGGGTAACCGGTCCGGATCTCAACACTGAACCATCCGCTAAGTACACAGAGAGTCCAGTAGCCCTAGGGCGAAGAGGGATCTGATGTCTGGAGGCGAAGGATTGATCCAAAAAGCAGCTGCAGGCTCCTGAGTCAATAATGGCGCTGACTTGGATAGTCCTTTCTGGAAGCTGGAAGGAAACAGGAACAGCTAGGTGAGTAGAATTGCTTGGGAGAATAGGCAAGTGAACAGATGACGCGGACAGACACTTACGGAGCTTTGCGGGACAGGTCCTCACGTAGTGGCCGGCCTCCCCGCAATACAGGCACAGGTTGTTAGCCCTGCGGCGCTGGCGTTCCTCAGGGGTGAGAGAAGGGCGGAGGAGGCCTAACTGCATAGGCTCTGAAGTATCAGGAACAGATGAGGCAGTAGGGATCGGTGGAGCTGGGTTGGAGACGGGTGGTACCCGTGGCATCATCCAGACAGGGCGAGATGGGGCCGTGGCCCTTTCAGTTCTGCGCTCCCTCAGGCGTCGATCGATCTGGATGGTCAGGTTAATTAGCGCATCCAACGTTTCTGGAACTCCTACCCGGGCCAGTTCGTCCTTAAGTGATTCAGAAAGGCCTAGGCGGAACTGGTAACAGAGGGCCGCATCATTCCACCTTGTATCCGAACTCCATCTGCGGAATTCGGACACGTAGTCCTCAGCTGGTCTGCGACCCTGTTGTAGGGCGTGCAGGGCGGCTTCCGCGGAAGTGGTCTGATGAGGATCTTCATATAGTAGGGACATAGCCTGAAAGAAGGTGGTCAGGTCATCAAGTGCAACGTCTTTTTGTTCCATCAGGCGATGGGCCCAAGCTTGCGGTTCGCCAGAAAGCAGTGCGATGACGAAACCCACTTTAGTGGCTTCTAGGGAAAAGGTCCGTGGCTGTAGAGCAAAGTAAAGTTCGCAAGCATTGCGGAAAGCCCGATATTTGCTACGTTCTCCGGAGAACCTTTCTGGCGTAGGGACTCTTGGTTCAGGCGGCAACATGATGACAGAAGGAGAGGTGGATGCACCAGAAGCAGCAGAGGTGGAGGCGGGAGTAGATAAGGCCTGGACGCGATTCTCCAAACGCGTGTAGCCTTCTTGCAAGGTACGGACTGCTTGGGTCAATCCATCCAGGTGGCGACAAAGTTCCTGCATAGGATCCACTCCCTGCGCGGGCTCGGTCATGGCTGTCCGGTACTGTCACGTACCTGGTGGTCGAGCCCGGCGTGCAAGGAGTGGCTGCCCTTACTCCTCTGATCCCGGGACCCCTGGTAGAGTGGACAGGGGGTACGGGAGTGCAGAGTCGCACGAGCGCCGGTTGTAGCGCAGATGCTGGGCTGGAAGGCTTCAGGAGTCTTCAGTGCTGCGTGGAGTAGCAGGTGTAGACAATAGCTGCAGGCGGCGGGTGAAGACAACTGGAAGCAAAGGGATCACCAGAGCGGGGGAGGTGTACCGTAGTACAGTGGAGATAAGTCCCAGCAGGAGAGTCCGTGGCAGGCTGGCGGATCAGGTGCAGGTGCGGCAGGCAAGGCAGAGTCGGGTTCAGACCGGGTCGACAACAGACGGGCAGCAGCGGCTATAGAGGGTCAGGCAGGCGGATCGTCAAGCAGGCAATAGGTCAGGGCAGGCGGAAGGCAAGAGAAGTCTGGAACAGGCCGGGTTGTCAGGAACAGGTTCAAGCAGGATGGGTACAGATAATCTCAGGAACTGCTGTAGACCGGACAGCAAGAGGCAAAGGCTGACAGCAAGTTTAAATGCCCTTTTTTTGGCGCCAGAATGACGTTTGCGTGTGCCCGCGCGCCGCTACCGCCGGTGCGCGTGCCCGCTCCCGTCGCGGTGCCGTGATCGCGCGTGCCCGTGCGCCATTGCCGCGAATGCGCGCGCCCCGTGCGTGCTGATGCGCCGCTAGCGCCATCTGGTGGCCGAAGCTGTTCATGACACAGAGGCACATCAGGCTGGGCAGCAGGCAGAGGCACATCAAGCTGGGCAGCAGGCTGCGGCACATCAAGCTGGGCAGCAGGCTGCGGCACATCAAGCTGGGCAGAAGGCAGAGGCATATCAAGCTGAGCAGCAGGCAGAGGCACATCAAGCTGGGCAGCAGGCTGCGGCACATCAAGCTGGGCAGCAGGCTGCGGCACATCAAGCTGGGCAGCAGGCTGTGGCACATCAGGCTGAGCAGCAAGCAGAGGCATATTAGGCTGGGCAGCAAGCAGAGGCACATATGACTGGGCCACAGGTTTAGGACTGTCAGGGGCAGGTCTAACCCCATTGGCAATCATGGAGGTAGACTGGAGCAGATATGCTGGCGTAGAGTCAGATTCGAGCAGATCGACTGACGTGGAGGCAGACTGGAGCAGATTGGCTGGCGTGGAAACAGACTGAAGAAGATCGGTTGGCGTGAAAGCAGTCTGGAACAGATCGGCTGGAGGCAAGATTTGGGAAAAACGTTGGTTTCTTTTTGGGTAAAGCCACTGAGGTTCTGCATGTAAAATAAGGGCTGTGAGTAGAGGGATCAGCCAATGAAAGAGAAGAGTTAAAAGATGTTGAAAAAAAGGGACCAGTTAAGGAGGATTTCTGTGAGACACAGGCAGCAGAGAAGAGGTAGTCTTCAATGGGTTAAGGCAGGGTACGTGCAGCAAGTGGGAACAGGATACTGACATGAAGTTGGTAATAAGTTTAACTGGCCTGCAACTGTGGTTGCTGTGGGTGATGGAGAGAGAGATACCCAATGAGGCGGGTGTTTAGCAGGTATGGGTTGTTGCAAGCTGACTGGGGCTGAGTGCAATATATCAGACCATGCCTGTAGTAATTTTTAAACAAAATTCAGTTTACACTTTGCTTGTCTGATATATGTGCCCAGCTAAAAATTCATGAATTGGGTTTACATCCACATTAAGAACCGAGCCTCTTTCTAAAAAAAATTGAACTACAAGTTTAAAATTGTTTAAAAAAAAAATACTTAGAACCCCCAAACATTGTACATTTTTTTTAACACCCTAGAGAATAAAATAGCGGTCGCTGCAATACTTTATGCCATACTGTATTTGTGCAGTGGTCTTACAATCACACTTTTTTTGGATTTTTTTTTTGGGAATAAACAATAAGACAGCATTAAAGTTAGCCCAATTTTTTTTAAATTGTGAAAGATTATGTTACGCCAAGTAAATTGATACCCAACATGTCAAGCTTCAAAATTGCGCCCGCTCTTGGAATGGTGACAAACTTTTTACCCTTAAAAATCTCCATAGGCGACGTTTAAAAAATTCTACAGGTTGCATGTTTTGTGTTACGGAGGAGGTCTAGAATTATTGCTCTCACTCTACTGATCACGGCAATACCTCATGTGTGTGGTTTGAACACCGTTTTCATATGCAGGCGCTGCTCAGATATGCGTTCGCTTCTGCAGGCAAGCTCGGCGGGACGGGGTGCGTTTCAATTATTATTATTTTTTTTCTTATTTATTTTACCTTTTATTTTAATTTTTTTACACTGTTCATTTACAAGAAAAAATGTGTCACTTTTATTCCTATTATAAGAAATGTTAACATCCCCTGTAATATAAAAAAAAAAGCATGACAGGACCTCCTAACCGCTTAAGGACCACCTCCTGTATATTTACGTCAGCAGAGTGGCACGGACAGGCATAGGTACATACAGGTACATCCCCTTTAAGATGCCGCTGTGTGGTTACGCACATGCTGCTTTCTCTGTGAGCCCAACCGTGGGTCCCTCGGACTCGATCACCTCGGGGACACCCGTGATCGTCTCACGGAGAGATAGAGCGGGGAGATGCTTGTGTAAACAAGCATCTCACCATTCTGCCTAGTAACAATGACACCGATCTCTGCTCTGTGTATTTGGAGCGGAGATCACTGTCATGTGACACACAGCCCATCTCCCCTACAGTAAGATGCACTCCCTAGGAAACACTTAACCCCTACAGCACCACCTACTGGTTAGCCCCTTCACTGCCAGTGCCATTTTCACAGTAACCAGTGCATTTTTATAACACTGATCGCTGTAAAAATTACAATGGTCCCAAAAATGTGTCAAAAGTGTCTGATGTGTCCGCCATAATGTCACAGTCATGATGAAAATTGCTGATTGCCGCCATTACTAGTAAAAAATAAATATTAATAAAAGTACCATAAAACTACCCCCTATTTTGTAGATGCTATAACTTTTGCTCAAACCAATCAATAAGCGCTTTTTGTGTTTTTTTTTGTTTTACCAAAAATATGTAGAAGAATACGTATCAGCCTAAACCGAGGGAAAAAAAAGTATATATTTTTTCGGGATATTTATTAGAGCAAAAAGTAAAAAAAAATGATTTTTTTTTCAAAATTGTCGCTCTATTTTTGTTTTTAGCGCAAAAAATAAAAACCGCAGAGGTGATAAAATACCACCAAAAGAAAGCTCTATTTGTCGGAAAAAAAATACATCAATTTTGTTTGGGAGCCACGTCGCATGACCGCGCAATTGTCAGTTAAAGCGACGCAGTGCAGAATGGCAAAAAGAGGCCTGGTACTTTAGCAACAAAATGGTCGGGGGCTGAAGTGGTTAAATATGAGATCTGGGGTAAAAAAGATCTCAGATCTCATATTTATACTTAAATGCAAAAAAAAAATGGCCCACCATTATCGGAAACCAGACCGCCTGCTGAAGAAGAGGATACCTGGGTTATGGTAGTTAGCTTCTGCCATATCACAGATATCCCTCTTCAAACAGCTGACGTATATCGGCGTGCGGGGGTCTCAAAGTGGTTAAATACACTTACTGCATCCAGTATTAGGTGATACTTAATTGCATTAAATGATGTGAGCTTCTGGCTGCTGTGAGACGCCCGCTGGTGGATGCTGGAACTGCAGCCTTTAGATCTGTGAGGCACAGTGCCACCAGCAGGTGAGCCCTTTCCTGACACCAGAAGGTCTACTGGATGGAGAGAAGCAATCACTAACCTGGTACAATACATGCAGAATCTTTTTACCCAGAGAGAGGTGTTAGGAACCTTTGTATATGATATGGGGTGGATGTCCCCTTTGGCAATGAGGATGGCATGCAGGTTTAAATAGAAACCCTGGAACCTTTCCTTTTCCAAGACAATGCTTATGGCCGCTTGAGAGAGGAGAAGTCTTTGTAGGGATGCTGGCGAGTTTGACATTATGAAGCAGGGTGGATGGAGAGACCAAAACCAGTTTGTAACCGCTGGATACAACAATATGGACTTAAATGTCAAAAGTATCCTGGTACCAGAGGGCCACAAAAGCCAACAGACATCCCTTCACCCTCTGACAAATGTGGCATAAACGCAATGCGAAGGGTTATTCCAAGCTGCCCTTAGGCTGGGTTTACACTAGCACAAATTGGATTTGGGTTTCCCTGCATCAAATTTGCAAAGCAGGAGATTGTGACTGGCTCTCGATGGAGCAGGTTCACACATCTCCACAGTGGCTACAGTGTGAATTACATAGAAGCCCTGTGCATCTTTTGGTCCATTTCAGGTCCAAATTCAGCCCAAAACTCGGGCTGAAATCAGTGAATGGAGATGCACCAGACTTCTGCTGTAAAGCCACTGTGTGTTCTAGCATGAACAAAAACCAAGATGGGAACACTGTGCTAGAAAGTGAAAAAAAGTGAAAAAAAAACGGGAGGGTGCGTACACAATAATTGAAAGTGAAAATAGCTGCTGGTATCAAAAACTTGGATATAAAATTTGGAAAATGTGATAGGTGATAAGGTACAGCGCTTAAAAATTATCAATCAATCCTAATTAAGGAATGAATAAATTAATAAACCCAATGTGAATAACAAAGTACAAAAAAAAATGTCTAAACAAACATTAGTATATGAAAAATCGATTACTAATAAGAGTGAACTAGTGTAATCTGAAATTCAATGACTGAGTATATGAACCAACATCACATCTCAAAATGTAGCTGGCACATAACAATACAAAAACAATCTATTAAGATTAAATAATTCCCCACTGTAAAGAAAGGGAAAAAAAGATAGATGTAAATAGTCCCAAAATATCAAGTACAAAATTGCTGCATGCTGGCGGATAAATCCTGGATAACATGAAGGGGTAATCCTACGACAAGTCAGTCCTTATGGAGATCATAATAGTGCAAGGAAGGGAAGACTTATGACAAGAGAAACTTCCATCCACTAGTTAAGACACCCGAAAGGTAGTATTGTAGTCTCCTTACCACAAAAATATGGAAATATGACCGCTATAACAGCGGTCACTCCAGACAGAGGGGTTTAAGGTCTCCCTATAGACCCACAGCTGGTGGCCAGGTAATGAAGATGTAAACGATATCTAGTAACTCAGGACTCCATAGTGTAGTACTATACGTAAATTTAATGGACCAAAACAAGTATTGCAATTACAGAATTAAAATGGAAATTGCCCGGTATATATCAATATAGGAGCGCAGCGTCTCCTCGAGGCTTCCACAGCTTGTTTTGCTTGCCGTGTCAGTGTATCTTCATATGGAGGGGTGTGACGGCATAGGAACTGCAGGCCACACCCTACGTGTTTCGTCATTAAGGGACATCGTCTAGGATTGGCTGCTGTGTTCTAGCATGAAACCCGGCCTTATAGTTTGTTTACCAGTGTCCATTCTCCTGAAGGCTGCAGCATAAATGTACCTATATTATTCCATCTTGCGTCTTTTAATGTATGATTAAGAGAATAGCAGCTGCCATATGTAGGATACAATTAGAGGACACATTTTGCCGAGTCAGTGCAGCCTAATTTTCTTCTATGATACCGACACTGAACTTTTGTAGTTCCCATTTAGTCCTTCATATGAATTTAAAGAACAATAAAAAATATCGCGCTAAAGGATATGAATAGCTAAAATTTAAAATAAATATGTGTAAATGTGAAAATAATGTTAACTTAATAACCCAAGCAGCAATCTTTAGATACACGTGGTAGTCATGTAAATACAAGTAGAAAACATTGGAGAAAAAATTGCGCTAGTCATACCATGTGGTGAACAAAATGTTAAGAAATAATTAAATAAATAAATAATATTAAATATAAGAAATATATTAAACTCTAGGGAAAGAAGGTAAGGAAAACCTTCTAGTGAGACAACCAAAATAAATAGAATTTATGACTGTGTGAAAATAATATTAATAATAATAATAATAATAATAATAAATAAATAAAATCCATTCAGTCCAAAAAGATCTGTGACTTCTTAAACATAATGTCCCCATCAAAGTATCAACTCCATGGATGTATGTTGAAGGGGGAAAAAGCCAAGATGAAAGGGATTCCACCACCAGTCAGGTTTGGATAGAATAGAAAAGATCCACCAGGAGAGGGGTAGGTAATAAACTCTTACCAGATTCCCAGCTAGTAAAGCATATAGATCCACTCGATCCCAGAAGGGAGGGGGGGGATGCAGCACTCCTCTGCATTCAGCTGGTCCTCGTTTTGATAGGTGTGGATGCCGAACTTCTTTCCAGGTCCTAAGCTGGTTGCACAGCTCCAAAGGATCCAGTTGGAGACCCAGAAAAAAAGGGGACTCAAATAGTGAAGTACCGTAATAATCCGGGTTTTATTATAATTGTAAGAGTATACACTAGATGCCCTTCATAAGTCCAAAATACAAAGGCATTACATCCAGTCAAAGTAAAACAAAATATAACAAACAAAATGAACGTGCGCCCGTGCTTACGGGGTCACTTCTGGACGCGGTGACGTCAGTGCGTGGCTCTGCCCTGACTATTGATCGAAACTAGTCAGGGCGGAGCCACGCACTGATGTCACCGCGTCCAGAAGTGACCCCGTAAGCACTGGCGCACGTTCGTTTTGTTTGTTATATTTTGTTTTACTTTGACTGGATGTAATTCCTTTGTATTTTGGACTTATGAAGTGCATCTAGTGTATACTCTTACAATTTTAATAAAACCTGGATTATTACGGTACTTCACTATTTGAGTCCCCTTTTTATCTGGGTCTCCAACTGGATCCTTTGGAGCTGTGCAACCAGCTTAGGACCTGGAAAGGAGTTCGGGATCCACACCTATCAAAACAAGGACCAGCTGAATGCAGGGGAGTGCTGCATTTCCCCCTCCCTTCTGGGATCGAGTGGATCTATATGCGTTACTAGCTGGGAATCTGGTAAGAGTTTATTACCTACCCCTCTCCTGGTGGATCTTTTCTCTTCATATGGATTTTACTTTGAAGATTGTTACAAAATCAAGGGTTGTTAGGATGCAATATTGAGAGACAAAGCTACCTCCTTTAACAAGGATACCTTATTAAGGCTATTACCAATAATTTTAAAGTTAGACACAAAGCTCTTATTATTGGTTATGCAGGGCAAACCAGCAGCTGTGCTTTAATCCAAGACAATGAAAGAAAGAAAGTTACCGCTCCAGGTGGATTGTCCCAGCTATGATTAAGCACTAATTTATAGTGCGAAAACGCGCCAGGAGTTTTACTCCCGTGTAGTGTGCTTTGACTTGTAGTGCATTTTTCCTTTTTTAAATAAAGACAACCATCAAGGTTTTTTGGAGTGCGGCTGTCCATATTTTCTTTTTCCATTTGTAGCTGTGCTTTAATGGAAAGGAAAGTATGTACATCTGGGAAATAAACATGTTTCTTTGCACTATATGGACAAAGCACAGATTAATTTCAGGTTTAACCCCCCCCCCCCCCCTTAAAATAAATACATTAATAAATATCTCTGCTTTTTCCCTTAGAATTGCTATAATTTATAACAGTGTCAGATAACATGATGACACATCAACAGATGTATGGACCTGGATTGCAATGATAAAAGCCCAGCAGAGACCTATTTCCTCAGATGCTTGGTTGAATTGTGGGCAAGCACGTCATTAACACAAGAACAGGGAAATGTAGTATACATCATACCTTTTTCTTACTTTCCTGAATGTTAAAGCTTTTGACATTAAACTTGCTATGATTTACAAACATGCAAATACAGTTACTTCTTATCAGTTAAAGAAAACATTTAAATGTCAGAATCACAGTTACAGCGCCAAGCCTAGATGCTTCTAAAACCATCTGTATTTTGAAGTCTTTTAAAACTGCTTGCTAAAATCTAGCCTCAACAAAAATCACTTTTCAGTTTGTGACTTTGCATGAGAAGTGAGAAGGAAACTTTCTTTGAAGCAACTGTTATAAATAAAAGCATTGAATGTTTTCTAAATAAGAATAACTGCACAGCTGTTGGTTCAGTGTATCAAAAACAACCATATGGGATGCCCATCTCACAGCCGTCAATGTGTTCACAATCTATTGCACATACAGAAGCTTTAGTTCTGAAACTAGATGGGAAACAAACATTTTGGAACATTTTTTTTTTCAGTTTAACCACTTAAGACCTGGACCATTATGCAGGTTAAGGACCTTGCCCCTTTTTGCAATTCCACACTGCGTCGCTTGACAATTGCGCGGTCGTGCGACGTGGCTCACAAACAAAATTGGCGTCCTTTTTTTCCCACAAATAAAGCTTTCTTTTGGTGGTATTTGATCACCTCTGCGGTTTTTATTTTTTACGCTATAAATAAAAATAGAGCAACAATTTAAAAAAAATTGCAATATTTTTTACCTTTTGCTATAATAAATATCCCCAAATATATATATATATATTTTTTCTCAGTTTAGGCCGATATGTAT
Source organism: Rana kukunoris (assembly GCA_029574335.1). Lineage (NCBI taxonomy): Eukaryota > Metazoa > Chordata > Amphibia > Anura > Ranidae > Rana > Rana kukunoris. The sequence continues at coordinate 68,263 of JAJQKJ010000330.1, read as the reverse complement.
TCTTCTACTTATTTTTGGTAAAAAATATTGCAATAAGCGTTTATTAATTGGTTTGCGCAAAAGTTATAGGGCCAGATTCAGGAAGCATTTACACCGGCGTATCTCCAGATACACCACCATAATTTTTAAATGTGCGCCGTCGCATCTTTGCGCCGATTCACAAAGCGAGATACGCCAAAAAACATGGCTTCAGCCGTCCGACGTAACTTGCCTAACTTGCCTATATGCGACGTGATTCTGAGAATGCGTGCATATGCCCAGTTCGGCTGACCATTCATTAGCATGGGGTCACAATTAATTTAAATAGATGCCGCCCACCTCCTTCCTACTTTGAATTAGGCGGGTTTATGCCGGCCAATTTACGCTACGCCGCCGCAACTTACGGAGCAAGTGCTTTGTGAATACAGCACTTGCCTCTCTAAGTTGCGGCGGCATAGTGTAAAGAAGATACGCTACGCCCACACAAAAATGCGCCCTGGTACGTGAATCTGGCCCATAGTGTTTACAAAACAGGGGATAGTTTTATGGCATTTTTAATATTTTTTTTTACTAGTAATGTGACTGTGACATTATGGCAGACACATCGGACACTTTTGACACATTTTTGGGACCATTGTAATTTTCACAGCGAAAAGTGCTATAAAAATGCAGTGATTACTGTGAAAATGACAATGGCAGTGAATGGGTTAACCACTAGGTGGCGCTAAGGGGTTAAGTGGGCCCTAAGAGAGTGATTCTTACTGTAGAGGGGCGTAGCTGTATGCGTGAAGTCACTGATCGTCGTTCCCTATATCAGGGAACAGACAATCACTGTCACTGCCACACAGAAGAACAGGGAAGGTGTGTTTACACACACCTCTCCCCGTTCTTCAGCTCCTGTGACCCAATCGCGGCAAACCGACGGCGATCGGGTCCGTGGGTCCCGCAGGCAGGGTTACGGAGCTTCGGACCGGGAAGCGCGTGACCCATGGCTGAGCTCTTAAAGGCGATGTACGGGTACGTGTCTGTGCCCAGCCGTGCCATTCTGCTGACGTATAGCAGCGTTAGGTGGTCCTTATGTGGTTTAAAGAAAAAAACATTGTATGAGTTGGAAAATCTCATTGTAATGCCCCGTACACACCATCGTAAATTCTGTGACCGTGTGTATGCTCCATCAGACTTTTGCTGACGGAATTTCCACCAACAAAAGATTGAGAGCTGGTTCTCAAATTTTCCGAACGTCTTTAGCAATTCCGACACGCAAAATTCCGACGCATGCTCGGAAACAATTCGACGCATGCTCGGAAGCACCGAACTTAATTTTCTCAGCTCGTCGTGGTGTTGTAAGTCACCGCGTTCTTGACGGTCGAAAGTTCAGAGAACTTTTGTGTGACTGTGTATGCAAGCCAAGCTTGAGTGGAATTCCGTCGGAAAAACCATCCAAGGTTTTTCCGTATTTTTCCAAACACTTTCTTTGTTTTAAATATAACTGTTTTTATACAACAGAAATGCAAAAGCTTCTTCATATTACTTTCTTGCTAAGACAAACAAAAATGTGAGGGTTATATACAAAAATAAATAGATGTCTTTGTTGTTTATATCATTATTTGTAAAGGAAAAGCAAGCAAATAAATATTTTGTGAAAAATATAGCTAATACTTGTTAGTTTTATCAAGCTTCACCTGCTGCTTTATGTGCAATGATTTAAAAAGCATGTATCCTAAAAACAAAAGTAAATTAAAATACATAAAGCACAAACATTTCAACACTTTATTTTATGCATACACAACAAGCCTAAAATATGTGTTATAAAGTGATTTGTCCTTTACAATATTACTGTTGAATTTACTGATAATACTGTGAAGGTTTGAGTTCTTTAAAAGTAAATCCGTCATGAAAGAAATATAGGGGGCTGCCATTGCTGGCCTCCTTCGGTTGATTGCCTGAATGTTATGGCTTCAGTTTTATCTGAGTGATTGACTGAAGAAGTACTCAGAAATGTCACTTTAAATGCCTTCATCTGCATTCTTCTTGAAAGCTCAGTTGGCAAAAGACAGCAGGCACGAGAAGGATGGCACTTGTATTTTCAGAAGAGGTCAGCAATGGGACTAGTCACCATTGGTAAAACTAGGACACTCTGCAGATAGCAATGATCTAGTGCACCTGAAAAGGGGTGGATATGGCCCCATTGCACTTACAGTAGCAGGGGCCTATAGGTGCCTGAATAAATAGTACCTAAGTATACCCTGTATACCAACTTCCAGACCACCCACTGTATATATTACATAGTTACATAGTTGGTGAGGTTGAAAAAGACACAAGTCCATCAAGTCCAACCTGTGTGTATATTTTTATGTCAGTATTACATTGTATATCCCTGTATATTTGGTCGTTCAGGTGCCTAATACATTAGGGCTTTGACGTTATATATAAAGTCAATTGATATTTTCCTATATATGTGTTTCTACACTTGTCCTTACCTCTCAAATCTGTACCAAGATAGTACAGTTGCCTCCTCTGTTCAGAAATTTGGTTTGGAGACCAAATAACTCAGATTTCTATATCAGCATATAGTACAGATTAAACTCACTTAAACCCTGTACCCTTTTGGAGCCCTTAGCAAGAGCGTTCACATGTCCGCTGCACAGTGTGGGTCCCGATGCACATGGCCAGTGGGCGCAATAGCGATAGTGTGCGCGAGTGCCAGCAATGGGATTTGTGTGTGTCCCCGGCTGAATGAGGAACTGGTCCCAGCCCCCAGTCTGACTCTGTCCGGGATCACCAGGTCCACAGAGTCAGTGAGTTAGGCAGACGGATAGCAGCAGGAGCTCACAACGGCACACGTCTCCTAGGAGTAGGAGCGTGCGTGCTATAGCTCCAGGCAGGTGTAGGCTATCAGGCAGAAAGGCTTCCCCAGGCCAGCCCAGCTCCAGCACAGCCGTATCTGATCCGGATCACCTCCACCTCCAGCCGTCTCCAGCATTCCTTCCCCCCCTCCTTTGTGCACCATCTGGCTCCATCTTACAGGTAAATCCTGCCTGTCCCCCCCCCAGGATCAAGGGCGGCCGTCCTTTTTCAGGATAGCCGCGGCTTTTTTAACCCGGGGAATTAGCTCACCTCACCGCAGACCTCAACCGAGGCACCCCCCCCTCGTCCCCCCCTCCCCGCCGCTGGTTTCTCGGCTGTTTTCGCTGGTCCGCGCCAGCCACGCTAGGTCCGTGGGAGCCGCGGCTTAGGAAAGACCGTGGCTTCAACTGCGGCCTAGTGGCGCGCCGCTTCAGCACACTGCATCTTCCCCAGTGTTTCGCCCAACACACCCCCCCTTACCCGTGGAAGTCCCCATCCACCTCCGGGTCAGCCAACCACCCCCCCCTTTCTCTGGGGTTAATTCCAGCCAGTTGGAGGCACGGCTTGGGCCCTGTGCCAGGCCGTCGGCCAGCTTGGTACTCCCCCCCCCAGCAGCAACTACACCCTTCACACCATTCCCTCACAAATCATCAGCTTCGATCCAGGGTCTCAACCAATCGCCTCTGAGGGATCAGGAAGGATTTTTTTTCCCTGCCCAGCATATTGGCTTAGCTGAACCAGGTTTTTTTTGCCTTTCTCTGGACCAAATTAAAAATAAAGCTTGGAGAGAGGATTCAAGGAATCCACTCCCCGCTGCCACCGGACCATCAACCCCCCCCCCCGGTGACAGGCCACTATGGCCATTTGGCAGTATTCAGCAGAAATCATCTGGGGCCTGAGGCAATTTGCCACAAAGCTACCAGCCGTCACCAAAAAGGCCCTAAGATTGGAGCAATTTTTGAGGATCGATCAACGATCAACAGTCAGAAAATTCAGCTACTCACCCTAACCCAAGCACATATCATGTGCTTTGATCAATACAAGATCGGCAGTAAGACACTGATTAGAAATCCACGATTTCATTCTACAAAACAATTTAGACTGCCTCTTTATTACAGAAAGCTGGCTTACAGCCGACTGTAACACCATTCTAGGAGAACTGGTGCCAGAAAACTACCGTATTATCACGGAAAACAGAATAGGGCAAAGAGGAGGAGGGCTGGCGGTGATCCACAAGATTCATCTTGTGTTCTCTAAACCAGCCCTTCAGTACTCGCTTCCATTTATGGGAACCCTTACTCTGCATCTGAAAACAAACCCCCAGGAGACCTTCCACATTCTTCTCTGCTATAGGCCACCCGGGCCTAAATCGCAGTTTTTACCCTCATGGACGGAGTTCATCTCCACTTACACCCTGAACAGCAAACACCTTTTGCTGTTTGGGGACTTTAACCTCTGGGCCAACTCCTCACAAGACCCCGTTGCCGACGCCTGTATCGACCATCTGGAAGGATTAGGCGTTCAGCAACTAGTATGTGGGCCCACTCATGCTTCAGGTCACACACTCGATCTTATCTTCAGACAAAATCTGAAAATAAGTATTTTGGAAAATGAACCATTGCCATGGACAGATCACCATGCAATTAAATTCATAATTTCCAAAACTGCCCTACCGATAAAAACACCCAAGCCGGTAACAACACACTGGTCTAGATCTCAGAAGAAGCTCCATTCGGAACTCTTCAAATCTACCTTGGGAAATAAAATTAAAACTATTCAACAAGGTCAAACAGCTGTAGACACACTGGATGCCATAAATGCAGCCCTACTACAGTCAGCCGACTTAGTAGCACCAGAACGCAAAGTCCTTACCCGGCAAAAGCTGCCTGGAAAAGAAACGCTTCTGAGGCGAACCTCTCCATCTACAAAGTAGCAACAAGAAAATACCACATAGAAATCTTCAAAGCCAAGAAAAACTATTTTTCCAAGGCTATCAACAGCGCCCTAAACCGCCCCCGGGAACTCTTCAAGCTGGTCTCGCAGACCATGAATCCAGGATGTCTGGAAGCCCCCAAATCAGACACCCAAGAATTTTGCAATGAATTGTCAGATTTCTTCATCAATAAAATTGAGAGAATCCGGGAAAGCATTCCGCAAAATAATACCCCTGAGCAACCACACAACACCCAGAGGAACATTCTACAACCAACAAAGTTCACTCTGGAACCCATCTCCATCTATGCCACAGAAAATATCATCGGCACTTTGCGTAACAGCACATCACCTAATGATATCATCCCCACTAAGCTGCTAAAGGAATGTGCAGATATCCTGGCGCCTCCCATTACGCAGCTTATAAACCAGTCATTTAAGGAAGGCATAGTGCCCTCCCTGCTGAAAGAGGGCATAATCCAGCCCATCTTGAAGAAACCTACCCTGGATCCCAAGGACCCAACGCACCGCCGTCCCATAACAATGCTAAACGTTTTCTCCAAGGTAATGAAGAAATTAGTGGTACAACAGCTGCAACAGCATCTAGATACCCACAACCTACTTGACCCACTGCAATCGGGATTCCGCCCCAGACACGGGACGGAAACAGCACTGCTCAAAATATGGGACGACGTTCTTGAGGAGAATCTTCTCTCCTGGTTCTGCTGGACCTAAGCGCAGCCTTTGACACGGTAGATCACAAACTGCTACTGACTCGGCTGGCTGAGGTAGCCGGAGTCACAGAGGGTGATTTACCATGGTTTTCCTCCTTTTTGGAAAGTGAAAGTAAAAGACAGAATTGTTTTTAAAGCACTCTGTCTGACTCATAAATGCATCCATGGAAAAGCCCTGCAATATCTTTGCGATAAAATAGAAGCCCACAATCCCAATCGCGTTCTGCGATCCAGTGACCAAAATTTGGTCAAAGTACCCAAGGCCAGATTTAAGTCCAAAGGAGAAAGAAGGTTTGCGGTCCAAGGTCCCAGACTATGGAACGCTTTACCAACCAGCATTTGGTTGGAGGAAAACCACCAAACCTTCAGAAGACAGATTAAAACTCTGCTCTTTTGAGGTTATGAGATACTGGAACAACGAGCGCCCAGAGGCGATTTAGTTCGCATGTGTCGCGCTATATACGTTTTTCATTCATTCATTCATTCATTCATTCATTCACACACAAATCCCTGTTCTGTTAGGGGACAGGAGACATATCGTTTGTTTATGTGGCAAAAAGTGTCTGATCTGTCCGCCGTAATGTCGCAGTCCCAATAAAAGTTGCAGATCACCACCATTACTAGTAAAAAAAAATAATAATAAAAATGCCATTAGTCTATCCCCTATTTTGTAGATGCTATAACTTTTGCGCAAACCGATTAATATACGATTATTGCAATTTTTTAACTAAAAAAATGTAGAAGAATAAATATTAACCTAAACTGATGAATAATTGTGTTTTTGTTTTAAAAAAAAAACATTGCGGATAGTTATTACAGCAAACATTAAAAAATATTGTTATCGTTTAACAAAATTGTCGTTCTTTTTTTGTTTATAGCGCAAAAAAATAAAAACTGCAGGAGGTTATCAAATACCACCAAAATAAATCTCTATTTGTGGGGGGAAAAAGACGCAAATTGTGTTCGGGTACAGTATCGCATGACTGCGCAATTGTTAGTTAAATTGACACAAATTTTAAAAAGTGCTCTGGACAGGAAGAGGGTAAAATCTTCCGGGGCTGAATCAGGTAAATAAGGTGAAGCTGCATTTATTGTGACTAGTCAAAGCACGTGCATGACAGGGTTTTTCTTTGCACACAAATAGCTATTCAAAGTGAACACAGCTTTGCCCCATTTAACAATATTTAGGTGGCTAAGAGAACATCCTCTGTTTCTTTAGTAAATCCACTCTTATAGATCCAGTGTGTGCCAGTTAAACTGCTGTTGTACCACAGCTTACAAAGCAAGTCAAAGTTGCTAAACATCATGCAAAGATTGATTTTTGGCCTTTAGAAGTTTAAAATGAGTTTAAATAAAATCCTACCTGAGATAAATATGAATGTCCATCAGACCCACATACAGGATTTGTATAAGCAACTGGACATTGCTTGCAACTCGACATAAGAGGAACACCTCTCCAGTATTTATAAGTTAATCCAGCTTCTTTCATGCTGTAATAAAATAATATCTGTTAGATCTACCTATAAAAGGAAACACATGGCAAATCCATACTTTAGCTGAAAATTCCATATAAAATGCAGAATCTTAAACACTAGCCACTAGAAGTTAGTCACATTGAATTTGAATGTTGCTAGCCGCCATGTTGTATGTGACAAACTACTGCTATATATGACATGACCTGGATAAATGAAAACTTTCTTAGACAATTCTAAACACTTATAAATGTTTAATATGCTTATATTAATAATCAAAATATACATATAATAATATATTATTAAAGTAACCAATTTAGAAACACATGTCTGGTTATGGAAACAGCCCTCTTTCTGACTTTCCAGTAGCATGCTACTTTTAGGATACTTACAGTACATCATTTGGATTGAAGCTGAACAGCTTAAAGGGGTTGTAAAGGTTCGTCTTTTATTTTATAAATAGGTTCCTTTAAGCTAGTGCATTGTTGGTTCACTTACCTTTTCCTTCAATGTCCCTTCTAAATGTTTTTTTTCTCACTTCCTGTTTCTCCTCAGTAAGCTTTCCACCATCATCCTAGCGGTGGAAAGTCATTTAGAACAGCTTACCAAGGAAGAACAGGAAGTGAGAAATTCAGACAAAGAAAAAAAAAAAACATTTAGAAGGAAAATCGAAGGAAAAGGTAAGTGAACCAACAATGCACTTGCTTAACCACTTAACCACTTAAGGACCGCCTACTGCACATTTACGTCGGCAGAATGGCACGGCTGGGCACATCAACGTATATATACGTTGATTTTAGTACCCAGCCGTGGGTCGCGGGCGCGCGCCCGCGCGCCCGCGCCCGCGCGCCCGCGCCCGCGACCCGGTCTGAAGCTCCAGGACCGGGACCGCGGGATTCGCGGACCCGATCGCCGCTGGAGTGCGGCGATCCGTCCCTGGAGCAGAAGAACGGGGAGAGCCGTGTGTACGCACGGCTTCCCCGTGCTTCTCTGTGGCCGCAGCATCGATCGCGTCATCCCTGTAATAGGGGGACGCGATCGATGACGTCACACCTACAGCCACACCCCCCTACAGTTGTAAACACACACATTAGGTCACACATCCCCTACAGCGCCACCTCTGGTTAACTCCCAAACTGCAACTGTCATTTCCACAGTAAACAATGCAATTTAAATGCATTTTTTGCTGTGAAAATGACAATTGTCCCAAAAATGTGTCAAAATTGTCCGAAGTGTCCACCATATTGTCGCAGTCACGAAAATCGCTGATCGCCGCTATTATTAGTAAAAAAAAAAAAATTAATAAAAATGCAATAAAACTATCCCTTATTTTGTAAACGCTATAAATTTTGCGAAAACCAACCGATAAACGCTTATTGCAATTTTTTTTACCAAAAATACGTAGAAGAATACGTATCGGCCTAAACTGAGGAAAAAAAAAGTTTTTTTTATATATTTTTGGGGGATATTTATTATAGCAAAAAGTAAAAAATATTGCATTTTTTTTAAATTGTCGCTCTATTTTTGTTAATAGCGCAAAAAATAAAAACCGCAGAGGTGATCAAATACCACCAAAAGAAAGCTCTATTTGTGGGGAAAAAAGGACGCCAATTTTGTTTGGGAGCCACGTCGCACGACCGCGCAATTGTCAGTTAAAACGAAGCAGTGCCGAATCGCAAAAAGGGGCAAGGTCCTTTACCTGCATTTTGGTCCGGGTCTTAAGTGGTTAACCACTTAACGCCCGCCGCATGTATATGTATGTCCACAGAATGGCACGTACAGGCAGATGGGCGTACATGTACGTCGCTGCCTTCTTGCGGGTCGGAGGTCCGATCGGGACCCCCCCCCCCCACATGCGGCGGGCGTCTTACCACTGGGAGCGATCCGGGATGGGGGGGCGGCTGTTCGTTTTTGTCCGCCCCCTCGCCATCGCTCCCAGCGAATCAGCAGAGCCCCCGCCCTGCACTTCCTCTGCCTGTGTAATGTAAACACTGGCAGAGGAAGTGATGTCAGCTCTCCTCTCGGCGGTATTTTCAATCCGACGAGAGGAGAGAAGACATCACAGTAAGTCGCACCAACACAGCACTGACACCAGTACACATAGGCACACTTAACCCCTTCCAATCACCCCCCCAGCCCCCTGTCAGAGTGTCACTGATTGCAGTGATCATATATTTACTGATCACTGCATTTAGTGTCAGTGTGACACTTACTGTGACAGGCAGTTAGTGTTAGGTCCAGGGTAGGCCCGTACCCCCCTAATAAAGGTTTAACCCCTTGATCACCGCCCTAGTTAACCCTTTCACCCCCGATTGCCAGTGTCACTAAGCGATCGGTTTTCTGATCGCTGTATTAGTGTCACTGTTGCCGCTAGGTAGCTAATTTTTTTTTTTTATATATTAAGATTTTTTTTTTTACTAAAGACATGTGGCTGAATACATTTTGGCCTAAATGTTTGACTAAAATTTAGTTTATTCGATTTTTCCTATAACAAAAAGTAAAAAATATTGTTTTTTTTTTCAAAAATGTCGCTCTATTTTTGTTTATAGCGCAAAAAATAAAAATCGCAGGGGCAATCAAATAGCATCAAAAGAAAGCTCTATTTGTCAGAAGAAAAGGACGCAAATTTTGTTTGGGAGCCACGTCGCACGACTGCGCAATTGTCTGTTAAAGCGACGCAGTGCCGAATTGTAAAAAGGCCTTTGAGCATTTAGCAGCATTTTGGTCCGGGGTTAAGTGGTTAAAGTAACCTATTTAGAAAATAAAAAACAAACCTTTACAACCCCTTTAATGGGAATGTATCATGATTTTTTGTTTAGATTTTATTTATTTAAATATTTCAGTCATCATGGGAAATTACAATTTATTCACCTCAAGACCGGAGACTTTCACCTCCTTCCTGACCAGGCCATTTTTCAGTTTTTGGCAGTGTCACACTTTGAATAAGAATTACTCAGGCATACAATACTGTACCCTAATTAAATGTTATAATTTTTTGAGAAAGAAAGAGCTTTCTTTTAATGGTATTTAATCACCACTGTGTTTTAAAAAAATGTTGCTATAGAAACAAAAAAAAATACAGAAAAAAAGTTTCTCTTAGTTTCTCTTACAAAAGTTTGCAATACTTTACAATGGGTGCATTCTCCCAGAATGACGCTTGTCCTGCAAGCCACATATCCACAGTGGCCGGAAGGGAAGGAGTTAAAAAAACTTTAATTTTTAGTTAGGTAAATTAACATTTAGCATTTTCATTTTCAACTAAAAGTTGGAGCTTTAACCTCCTTACCACATTTACTTGTCTATTATTTTTTAAGTAGCTGGAAAGTCTATGGTTTACAGAGCTCAATAGCGCAAGCTGAAAATACTGAGCAGTAACTCGTCCCCTTCCTGTTTTATACAGTTGGCTTCCTGTGAAATTTCAATTTTAAACAAGGAGCTTGAAGGCAAACAGTGTTTACTGTGCTGTTTTTAGAAAATCGATAATGCTCTGTTAATGGGTGCATGTATTGGTTCAATGTTTATTTGTAAAATAAATATTTTTTAGAAATAGAAAAAAAAAAAAAGTTTAAAGCATTAAAATGTATCTACAAAGCATACATAGTTTATTAAAAACATTTTAGCAGGCATTAGATACTTCACGTTTTGTGGATACTTTAAAACACAGAAGCATCTTTTTAGAAGTACCAAAGTACATATAAATATCCCAGAATGAAAAACTTGGATCCCGAAGTGTTAAAACACTATGTTCTATAACAACTCCTTAACTAAAGTTTGAAGACTTGTATCCTTTTTTGTGCATTGAGTAGGGGTCAAGGAAGTGGGAAATAGGCCCTTGTAGCCATCAACATAAGGACAAGGTACTTTTCCAGAGGTTCACCTCTTAGTAAGGCACGCATAACAATCGGCTTCATCAGAACAAAATAAGGCGTTTTGATGGCACGTGGCCTGGTATGGTTTGGGTGAAGCAAGCACATGCTGATCCTCCCCCTTTCCTGACCTATTAGGCTACATGCTAGGATGAGGGTTGGTATAGACTTTGGGGGGAATACAGATGTGTTTTTGTTCATTGTTTGGAGTCGCCCTTTAAAATCCATAATAGACCTTGTCAAGGATAAGGGTCCTGGTATGGATTTTAGGGGGTACTGTAGCCCCCATGATATTTTATTATTTGATAATTTTGCTGTAGGATGTTTTACATCCAAAGAGACTTTTTTAAATAAACAGTAATAGCCAAGTGCACAGAAATCTGTGGTTAAATTAAGAGTCCATAATCATGCTCGACATCTGTTAAAGTGGATGTAAACCCTCCATACACCCAATGAAGTGAACAGCTTCGGATGATACACTGAGATGAACAAATCCCCCTACATAGATTGTACATGTATATCTGCTGTCTTTGCATTTATATACTGTTTAGAAAGTTCAGATCGTGTTATGAAAATTTTCTCTTCCTGTTTAACACAGAGGGGCAGATTCACAAAACAATTACGCCTGTCTAACTGGGGTTAGACAGGAGTAATTTCAAATTTCGCGCGGCGTATCACTAGTTTGAATCCTCAAACCATGATACGCCGGCTTCGGGCTTCGATCCGAGAGGCTTACGTCTTCGTAAGCCTTCGGATCTACGCTGCCATCTATTTGCGGCCGCTGGGAAGAGTTCGCGTCGTTTTGATGCGTCGGGATATGCAAATGTGTTTTTACGGGGATTCACGAACATACGAGCGGGCGTCGCAATCGTTTTCGTCTATTTTTTTATACGTAATGTTAGAGCAGCTTTTTGCTGCTCTAACTTTACGTAGCCCATGTTAAGTATGGCCGTCGTTCCCGCTTCGAATTTATTTAAAAAAAAATTTTGTTTACGTAACTCGTCGGGACGTGGATCGCCCGTAAAGTACGCTACATAAACAACGAATGACGTCACGACGTGATTTCGCACAATGCACGGCGGGAAATTTGCGAACAGATCGATCGCCGCGGGAACGCGCCTAATTTAAATGTTTCACGCCCCCTACTCGCGCAGATGGATTGCGACGGGAGAAATACACTACGCCGCCGTCGTTTACCGTAGAAAATCTACCTGAATTCCACGTAGAGCAAGGTAAAAAACGGCGGCGTAGTGTATTTCTGATACGCTACGATAATCCATTTCTCTGTGAATCTGCCCCAGAGTGTGATGTTTGGGCTTACAGCCAAGATAGCCTAAATTGCTGATTGTAGGAAAGGCACACCCCCCCTCTCCACATAGGCAGAGACTCTCAGGCCTCGTACACACGGCCGAGAAACTCGACAGAATCCATCAAGAAACTTGGTGGGAGGGTTTTTTGCTGAGGAAACGGTCATGTGTATGCTTTTCATAGAGAAAACTGTTGAGGAACTCGACAAGGAAAAAAGAGAGCAAGTTCTCTTTTTCCTCAACGGGAGTCTCAATTTCCTCATCGTGTTCCTCGTCGGGCTGGTTTTCGACGAGAAACACGTTGGTGTGTATGCTTAGAAACCCGCGCACCTTCTGTAAAAGTAGCGTTTGTAATGGAGATAGCACATTTGTCACGCTGTAACAGACTGAAAAGTGCAAATGTCTCTTACCAAACTTTTACCTAACACGCAGTAACATGAGATTAGCAAAAGCATGCTTTGAAATCTGTCGGCTGGGAACCCGTCCGCCCGACATGTCTGCTGGTTAGTACGCTAACCAGCAGACATGTCTTCTTGCACACGTGCCGAATGGTTTCGACGCATGCGCGGAAGTGTTTTACTTCCTGGTGCGGTGACGTGGCGGCGTCAACGTCACCGCCACGTCACCGCGCCGTCTGGCAGCGGGGATTTTGGTTTGATTGTGTGTACACGATCAAACCAATATGTCCCCAGCAGACAGATTTGTTCAAATCGGTCAGCTCGACCGATTTGAACAAATCTGTCTGCTCGTGTGTCTTAGGGATGAGGTTTATGGGAAGGTTATAGGAGTATTTAAACTGGGATTGAAGTGGGAGGGATAGTTGGTATATAATGGGACAGATATGTCAAAAAGGAGTATGACACTAATGGCAAGTGGTATGGGAGAAGAATAGAAGGAGGGCTTTGGCAGGTGATACGATCAGTTTCATGTTACAAACAACATTTACATTAACATAACTGTTTATACTACATAAAAAGATATGGTTAACAAAAATGTAAAATGCAACAATGGGTTAAACTGTTTGTTCACCAATTCCAGACATATGCCCAGCATAATAGGAAGGTTGGAAGCTTTGGTGCATAAAAAGCACTCTGATTTAACTGGTACTGCTCACATGAGTGGGCTGTGAATATTTCAGGATATGCTCTCTTTTGGAGAGAGAAGGTAAAACAAAAAGGTGGTGATATCTGTCTCTATGTTAAAAGTGATCTAAAAGTGAGCATGAAAGAGCATCTTCTTGTTGAAAAGTATGATGGTGCTGAGGCATTATGGGTGGAGTTGCATGTGAGTGTGCATAATGCAAAGATAACTACTGGAATCTGTTACAGGCCCCCTCAGTGTTAAGCAGGCCATACACGATTCGAATTTCGATCGAAAATCGCATACGAGCGTGAAATCGGCCGATTTTCGTATCATTAGTGTGCTTGTTCGACACGCGATTTTCGTACGACAGGCAAAATTTCAAAAACCAACATGTTGTTTTTTTTTCTGAAAAACGTCCAAAAATCGTATCGTAAATGGTAGAGTTGGACGATTTTTCCCAAGAAACATAACTGCGCATGATCCGAGTTGGCGCGACCCGACTTTTGACAGTAGGGGGTATGTTTAAAAGGTCACAGAAGATTACATCACTTCCTCTATGGTATGAAAACATTGTGTTTTCTCGCTCGATTTTCGTACGTAATTGATGGTACACTCGCATGCTTTTGTGAGCGCCGCGTTCGTTTATCGCTCGACTGCTCGTTCGAAATTCGAATCGTGTATGGCCTGCCTTAATGAGGAGGTAGAAATTCAGCGATTTAAACATATAATAGGCTGCAAGGGCTGGGACGGTGGTAATAATGGAAGATTTTAACTACCCTGCCTTTGGCTGGTGTAATGGCAAAAGGGCTAATGTTCTGCTGGTCCTGGTAATCTCAAACAATACAACAATACAGTCTTAAATACAAATGTCCATAAAAAAAAAAAAAACATCTGTATAGTAGTGACCATGGTTTTATTTAATTTAAGTTGAAAACAACCGCTGCATATTGAAAAGATCAAAACACCTAATTTGAAGATAGCACATTTTCCAAGGCGGAGAACAGCTCTTTAAAGAATTAAACTGGGAGGGAATATTGTCATCAAAAACACAGAACAGTAATAGGAATGTTTTAAATCACCTATATGTAAACACCGCAAAATACATTCCAAGGGCCATATGTTTAAAAGGCTAAAACTAAAACCTATGTGACTCACATCCAGTGTTAAATAAAGAAAAATGAATTTAATAATGTAAAATTGAAGGATCGCTTTCATCATTTGAAAGCTACAAAGAAAATAACAAATTATGTAAAAGAAAATCAAAATAGCAAAAATTCTAAATGAAAGACAGGTTTCAGAGGAGATTAGAAAAGCCCCACGGAAATTCTTAAAAAAAAAAAAAAAGATTTGCTATGAATATAAAAGACAACTCAGAGTTGGTGACTGGCAACAAAGGGAAGGTACATTTATTAACCACTTCCAGCCCTGCCTGGTGATGGGTTTCTGGTAAAAGTAATCTATACTAGTTCTAATAGTCATCAAATCATTGTTATGGTGCATGAAAGGGGCCCCCTCCTGCCACCACCCCCTGCCTTTCTGGCTCGCCTATTCCACTGGGTATCTTGGGACAACCATAGACATGGAGAAATATCAGTTCCTCCCCTCCTCTTCCAGGTTCAGTTATTGGTTTACTGGATGTTTCCGGCCAGACAGGCATCTGCTTCCAGGTTCAGTTATTGGTTTACTGGATGTTACCGGCCAGACAGGCATCTGCTCAAACCATTCTTGGTTTGATCAGGTGCTTTGGAGGGCAGCGGAGAGATCAGGAACTTATAAACTCTCAATAAACCTGTCACTGTTCCAGCTATCACAAGGAATGTTGTTTATCCCTTGTGTTAGTAATAAAGTTGAAGAGAAAAATGAAAGAAACAGTGTAAAAAATGATTTGAAAAAAAAAATAATAATAATACAATGTAAAAAAATAATAATAATCAAAGTGTCTGTTTCCCTGTGCTTATGTGCAAACCACCAGGATTCACATCTAACTTAACTAGTAACCTGTAAAGGCTGTTAGAGCATGTGGACTTTTAAATCTTGACATGTTTTGTATGTGTTTACTCTGCACAACATAATATTTTATATTTTATCAAAATTGAAAGGCTAGAGTTCCCCCATAATATCAATGCATTATAAGGCTTGCTAGAGTTCCCCCGTAATATCAATGCATTATAAGGCTTGCTAGAGTTCCCCCATAATATCAATGCATTATAAGGATTGCTAAAGTTCCCCCATAATATCAATGCATTATAAGGATTGCTAAAGTTCCCCCATAGTCCTTAATGCTTGTATGAAGATGTATCCTTGAGCTTCTAGGATTAGCTACACAAAAGCTAAAAAACAACCTTGCCAAATGTTATTATGTACTGGACAAAGAACAATAACATTAGATAAGGCTTGGTAGAGGCAAGGTTTAGTCGGACACACAGAGAATAGATTGCTATATTTTGCACACACTGTATAAATTGTGACAAGTGTTACTTGTATAATCTAATTACTTAAATATGATTGGCTGAGACAAGGGCGTTCCTTTATTGTATGATTTGGTTAGGTGTAAGTACGCACGAGAAATAAAGTCTAGTCTTTACACACCATATCTGTGTGTGGGTGTTTTTGACTTGCCTGATGCATCAGAGAGCCTCCATACATCCAGAAGTCCTATAAAGCCCCGGGTCTAGTTGAACCACCTACCTTACACAAATTGTGTATTATATTTTGTTTGTGTGCATTCAAATTAGTTTAAGTGTATTTTTTTTCTGAAAAATTTAATTTGATAAATGGCTGCATAAGGAACAAGCGACCTTCTTCAGCTTGGTGTATACAAAAAAAAACGCGGAGTCAGCTCCATAATAGGGATAGCATTGTCACAGCCTCAAAATAATCAAAATGCTGCATCTCAAAGTTGATATGATCCAGAAACAGTTAGAAAAAAAGGTGTATAATGCTCCTGGATCGGATGGCTTACATCCATGTGTCCTCAAAGAGTGGAGCACTGTTATTTTTAAGCCACTGTTTCTAATTTTTTAGAGACTTTTTAAATTACTGCATGATACCAATGGATTGACACATGGAAAATCTGGTGTCAATATTTAAAAAACACTCAAAGTCTTTACAAAGTAACTGAAGACCTGTTAGCTCATCTTCTATAGTCGGGGAGATTATCAATAATTTGATAAAAGACCATATACATGAGTTTTTGCTAGAAAGCAATATACTAAGTGATAACCATTGCTTGGTATGGATGCACAAAGTTGACAAACAAATCTGATCTCTGAAAGAAGCACAACAACATAGGAATCAAAAGCATGCATTTCTGAAAATGCATTGAAAATCTTTGTAATTAATTTCACATCAGCATATACATATATTTTCTATTATGATTATTGTTATATCAGTCATATTTAAACACCATATGTCACAAAAACAGTGTAATTCTCACATGGAGGTTGTTACGTCTTTAGCAGAACAAAGGTAAATCATTAAGTGCCAGAATGCTCATTAGTTTCTATAGAAATAAGAATTCTCAGCAGGTGTGATATTGCAATAAAAACAGTACAGCTATCATTTGCAATGCACCCCTTGAGAGATTATACAGGTATGAGCAAAACCAATAGAATATAGCAGAATGTTATGTTGGTGCTATTTGTTGGAGCATTATGTAAATATTAATTAAACCTTTTTCATTGGAGGACCCCTATGGAGCACTTGTATTGAATGTTCACATATATTGACCTTTTAAGTTAAAAAAGGAAGATAACTAGAAGTTAAAATGTAAAGGTCTGTGCCTATGCAATTGATAAAATACCCATCTGATTTTATTTTTTGCTAAGCAAACGTTAAAATGTATGTATGTGGGGGCATGTCTGGCCAGCTCAGTGGATGTTTGCCAAAACTCTGCCTGGACCCCAGATCTTCAGTGCCTACATACCAGCTATTCAGTGAACCAGCACATTTACCCAGGGCCGATCCGCCCTATAGGCTCACTATGCAAGCCGCTTAGGGCCCCGCAAAGCTTTGGAGGGCCCCCCAAATTACTAGAGGCCCTGCCTTGTGAGAAGTCATTGTCGGCCCCCCACCCAGCTTCTCAGCTCGCTGGCTGCATGGGAGAAGCGGTAAGAAGTCAACACCCCCCGCTTCTCACTATAATGTAAGATGTAATTTCCAACAGCAGAACACCCCCTCCCCCCGCTTAATTGCTTAATGTGACATGTCACTGTCGGCAGCGCCCCCTCCCCCCGCTATTCAACTTAAATGCGACATTTCATTTTTGGCAGCCCCCTCCCTCCGCTTCTCAACTTTAATGTGACATGTCATTTTGCTTGGTCAGGATCGCCACTGCATTTACCATGTTTGTGACCCACCTGCAATCCTTTACAACCAGGTTCAAGCAGCAAAAATGGACCAAGCAGCCACAAAAACTCAGACTTCTTCCCAGCGGTAGGTCCTGAGTGCAGCCAAGATGACACTTGCAACTCACAGGGCTCCACGCTGCACCTCTCCTCAGCCAGCAGCCTGGGACTCAGATAGCTTTCAGCTTCTCCCCTCTTTAAATCAGTTGACAGTGATTCTACACCTCCCTACCTAACCGCCACTAGCAGCCCAGCTAAATCTAGGGCACGGAGAGAGGAACAATCTTTTGCTACTCTACTGTTCCCTTAGCCTTCTCTAGTGCCACAGTGACCCAGCAGTCCTTCCCTGCCTGTGACCAACCAATTTCAGAGCAAACAATGAATTGCATGCTAATATCACTGCGGTAGATACTTCATGCTGATTTAACTGCAGTAGTTACCACTATCTCCACTACTATACAAGATACAGAGCAGCGTATCTGCCATATTGAATCCAAGATGGGCAATCTATTTTCTGTGCACAATGACCTTGTGGATGCCCATTCTGACAGCAACTAAAATTAAAACTGGTGGACGAGAGGACCGGTCACACCGGAGCAACATTAAAATCAGGGGTATTCTGGACACAATTGCTAAAGCCGATCTGGTTCCCTACTAGTGATGGACGAACATCCGACGGGACGGTTTGCGAACGCTAACTGCGAACTTTCGCAAATGTCCGTGGACCGCAGCCACAAAATACTTACTATCTGTGCACAAATGGTCCCACCATAAGTATTAAGTGAAAAAACGGATACATAAGTAAGTGCCGGCCATTACAAGCCCCAAAAATTAGCCGACAGGCATTCACCTGACAGCAAACAACTTTGTATTCTGTGGCTGGAGGTACATTAAGCTATTCACCGGATACAGAAGTAGGTGTCGGCCATTACAGGCCCCAAAAATGAGCCCACGGCCACAGTTCCCCCGCAAAACGACCACCTGGCGAACCGGCAGGCCATCTCTATTCCCTACCTCTAACAATGTATGCAGGCTCTGCTGCATTCGATAACAGACCTGGAATTGGCTATAGATAGGGCCCACAGAATTCAAAGCCCCAATAATTTTGTGCAACCACGCCTCAAGACGTGTTTGCTTCCATCCATTTCTTTCACGTGAATGTTAGTGATGTTAGCGGCCAGACACAACCTGACACTACCAGATACCTTTTCAGGTGTCAATCTTTATGCTGCCCTCTCCCAACTAACCCTGCTCAACAGAAATAAATTGACAACCATTACCAAGGCTCTTCACAACCACAGGATTAGCCACCAGTGGGGCTTTCAATGAAATTGTTGGTCACTCATCATGGCAGAGCCTTGAATCCGGTCTCCAACTTATAAGAGAATGGAAAATCCTCCCATCCAATTTAAACCAACCATCTGCTCATTATCCACTCCTCATGGACACCAAATGGTCACAACCAGGTTAGTGGCCTTTCAACATAACAACACATCGCACTTTGTGTTAAAATAAATCCACTAGGGCTGTGAATGATCAAAATTTTTGTGTTCGATTAATCGTTTTTTTTTTTAATCGATTAATCGACTAATTTCGATTAATTATAACGCACATACAGATCCAACTACTTTTAGCTGATCTCCTTGCAGGCCGATTCCCAGTGCAGCTACCAACCACTGGAAAAATGGATAGCAGGATACAAAAAACACACAAAGGCAGCGCTCGATGGGAAGAGCATTAAAATTATAGTCTTCAAGTAGGTAACAAAATAAATATTGCACTGGAGATAAAATCAATGTAGCTACATAAACTGTAAAAATGGTGCGAGTAATACCAAATGGTACCAAAAGCAGTCATAAAAACCTGTAGCTAAGTATGATACTGGTATAAAAATGTGTACAACAATGCCACTGCTGAATCCAGATCCAGATGAGGAGGGGTTAACATCAGTCCGTCGGCATGTAGATGTCCCATGAAGGGAACTATCACAACTCCCAGTGGATGGTTGTAGAATCCCAGGTTGACAGAGGGAAGTAATAGAGGGAAGTGTAACAGCGCTTGCGTCAGGGCTGTCTTAATGAGAGGGCACACCTGGGCACTGCCCAGGGGCCCCAGCTGCATTGGGGGCCCCTGCAATTTGCCCAAAGCAGCTGGTCCTTGAGCCTACGCTGCCCCGAAATTGGGGGCCCCATGATGGCACTGAGAGTGATAGATACACAGGGGAGGCAGTCTGCCTTCTACCTACTTGATGTCTGTTTACCTGCACTGTCATTATTGTAGGGGCCCCAGAGCATTTCTTTGCCCAGGGGCCCAAGATGCTATTAAAACGGCCCTGGCGGGGCGTGGCCGGCCGGCGATGGAAGCAGCTGCTTGAACACCTCGCTCGTCAGCCCAGGGGAAAATAACAACGACCATAGCCTAATAGGATACCCGACTCACGGTCACTCTGCTGCAGGAACCCTCCCGGACCATGGCGTCCTCCTCGCGGAAGCGTTTCTCCGACTACAAGCCCCAGAAACTGACAGCATTCGCCTTCAAGCCGGCAGAGAGGGTGAGTGACTCCCAAGATGGCGCCGGCCACGCCGCGCTGCGGCGCTCCTACACTGATTTGCCGGACGATATATCGGCGGATATATCCGTCCCATCGCCCCTAGAGACACTGGATCAAGCCCCCGAGAGGGACCCGCTCACGAGTAGCCCGGCCAAAGCTAAAATGCGGCTGGATACGCCGCCCCGCCGCGCAGACAAGGCAGAAATTGAGGCCCCGGCTTTCAACCCCCTCACATCAAACCAGGCCCTACATTCCTCCATGGCCTCATTCCCTACCTCGGGCCAGCCAGTCTTAGACTCCACACTAAAGGACATGTTATTGTCCCTACAAACTTCCCTAATGTCTGATCTCTCCTCCCTGTTCTACAAAGTAAATGCAGACATACATTCTCTGGACAACAGAGTCACCAGGCTGGAAGAGAACATGTCTGACTGTGTCTCCACAGTTAATGGGATGATTGATATGTGTGATGACATCAAAGAGGATCAGAAATGGATGCGGGCAAAGTTATCTGATTTAGAAGATCGTTCCCGCCGCAATAATATTAAAATGAGAGGGGTCCCAGAATCCATATTACCTGCTGATTTACCTAAGTATGCAAGAGAGCTCATGCACTTGATACTCCCAGATGCATCCCCCAGAGATCTCCTAATAGACAGAATTCACAGGATTGCCAAGCCATCTCATCTAGCAGCCTCAGTTCCAAGAGACATCTTAATGAGAGTACATTTTTTTCATATCAAAGAAAATTTAATGATGGGCCTAAAAGCCAGGAAACCTCTCCCGTCCCCATTCACGGAGGTACAACTTCTGCCTGACCTCTCCAAGTATACTCTCCAACTCCGCAGACAACTTAGCTCAGTGACCAAAGGTTTACAAAACCATAAGATACAATATAAATGGAAGTACCCAGCAACACTACTCGTCACCAAAGATGGCAGGTCTCATGTTATCAACGATTCTGAGAAGGGCCTGAAACTGCTCCAGGCTTGGGGCATTATCATAGATCCACCTGCACCCCTTCCGCAGAGATCCAATAGAACCACGGCTCGCAGCACCTCGGCTACATCTGCTGACGACATGTCCTGAAGTTCCACTTAGATCTACCCTAAAGGCACATTGCATTGGAATGCCTGATCTGCCCGTTCCCCTGGGCCCTGATGATCGGTTTTGGTTCATCTTATATATTTTTTGTTTTCTTTTTCCAGCTGTTCACTCGAGCTTGGACTCTCGTTAACCCCCAAGTAGAGGTTTTTTTTCCGAGCATTTAGCTCACCCTCTGTTATACCGCTAGTGTAACACGACATCCGGTCAACGTTTTATTTTATTTTGATACCTTTCCTTTTTACTTTTCTTTTCTGGACCACCTAGTCGGATCCTTTACTCTCATCAGTGAAAGTGATCTCCCGGCTCCGCCTGGTGTTCCCGTGGCCTCAGTGTTCTCCCTTTGGACCAACAGTTCCTTCAGTTATTTGACTTTTTGTTTTTTGATTCACAGCGCTCTAACCACACTACAGAGTCTCTGGAGACCACCTGCATCTGGCCGCCGCTGGCTTCTCCTCCGGTCCTGACTGGCTGGGTGCTACGTCTAACTGTAAGTTTTGTCTACTTTTTTATTTTTTCCTCTTGTCATACCAACACACTTGGCGCCATCATGCCACTCTCACTCCTCTCACTGAATGTCAACGGACTGAACCACCCAGTCAAGAGACACTCACTCTGGAAAACAGTGGAGGCTCTTCATAGTGATCTGATTTGTGTACAAGAGACCCACCTACTTCAGTCTGATTGGAAGCTCTGTACTCACCGTAACTTCTCACAGATATACCATTCTTCTCACTCCTCTAAATCCAGAGGTGTCCTGATTGCGGTCAGGGACTCCTTGAACTTTCAACAACTAGAAGTGTCTGTCGACCCTGAAGGACGTTACATAATCTTGGTGTGCTCAATCGAAGATCAGGTATACACACTGATCAACATCTATGCCCCAAATGTGCATCAAATTCGATTTTTACGGAAAGTCCTTAGAACTGCCCAACCCCTCAGAAAGGGTCGCCTCCTAATATGCGGGGACTTTAACCTAGTACCAGATGTCTCCCTGGACTCCACATCTCCCACCAAGAGAAGACCATCCCCACTACAACATCTCATGGTGATGAACGACCTATATGACGTCTGGAGGTGCCACCATGGATCGGAAAAGGACTATTCATACTTCTCTCCTCGTTTTAACTCCTACTCGCGCATAGACTTGGTACTGGCGGATAAGTGGGTGCTACAGGATATTACAACATCGGTGATCCACGCTGCCACTTGGTCAGACCACTCCCCAATTACGATCTCTATTGGAGATGCAAATCGGAAACATAACTCCTTTCTATGGAGGGTGAATAACTTTATACTCCAACATAAAGATTACTCCTCCGATATTGCTAACCACATTAAAGACTTCTTTGAGCTCAACAAGGGCTCTGTGGATGACCCGGTGGTAGTGTGGAAAGCCCATAAGGCGTTTATGAGAGGTGTTCTGATGAAAATATCTGCTGTTCACAAGAGAAAGAGGACGCAGCGCATAGATGAAATTACTCTTAAGATCCAGGCCCTAGATTCACTTCACAAAGCATCACCACATCTGCCCATCTCTGACCAACTTTTCTCTTTACGTCAGGAACTCCGTTCTTTATTGCTCCAATCCCACGACTACTTTCACCGTAAACTGCGAGCCACCATGTACTCTACCTCCAATAAGGCGGGTAAGCGCCTGGCCCAACGTCTGAAAGGTAGACGTGTTAAGTCCAAAATTCATAAATTATTCCACCCCCATACTCAATCCTTGCTGACTAACCCCCAGGACATCGCAAATGCATTCAGTGACTACTATGGCGACTTATACAATCTAAACACTGACCAAATGACGCCCCAACCCACTACAGATCACATTAATGATTTCCTAGACAAAGTTCGCCTTCCCTCTCTTACCCAAGAACAGCTTCTGACTTTAAATGCTCCCTTTTCGGCCCAAGAAATACACAGAGCGATACAAGCTCTACCTATCAACAAAGCCCCCGGCCCAGACGGGTATTCGGGAGAATACTACAAAATGTACTCCGATTATTTAGTACCTCATCTTGTTGAAATATTTAACTGCGCTGCCTCCTCTTCATGTTTTGATCCAGAAATGCTCAAGGCACTAATTGTTACCATACCTAAGCCAGGGAAGGACCCGTCCGTTGCCCAAAACTTTCGCCCAATATCGCTCCTTAATTTGGATGTCAAATTGTACTCTAAGACTATAGCCCTGAGACTTCTTGAAATCATGCCCTCTCTCATCCATAGAGATCAGTCGGGATTTACTACAGGCCGCCAGGCATCTGATGCCACCAGACGATTGATCGATTTGATTCACTACGCTGAATCTACAGGAACGCCTTCTCTGCTTCTATCTCTAGATGCAGAGAAGGCGTTCGATAGGGTACATTGGGCCTACCTTGCCTCAGTACTGCAGAAATTTGGGTTTACTGGCCTAATCTTTAACGCCATTATGGCACTCTACTCCAACCCCTCGGCCCAGGTCTTCGCTGAAAATATGATATCCCGTCCTTTCAAAATCACTAACGGCACCCGTCAGGGATGCCCCTTATCCCCCCTCATTTTTAATTTGTTGATGGAACCCCTTGCGACACATGTTCGAACCCTGAAGTCAATTTCGGGCATACGAATACAGCAAATTACACACAAAATCAGCTTGTTTGCTGACGATGTGATACTGATCCTCACGGACCCGGTTTCTTCCTTGGCAGAGGTACACAAATTACTTTCATGGTTTAGTAGGGTATCCTACTATAAAGTCAATGCAGCCAAATCATACATTCTGGACCTGCATCTTGATGCCACCACTAAGAATTTACTTCAAATGCAATATGACTTTCAATGGGCTGAAAAAGACATCTCCTACTTGGGTATTAAGTTAACTAGGTCCACTAAGCTATTGTTCTCATCCAACTTCCTCCCACTACTCCTCAAAATACGACAAGAATCCTTGCAGATAGCTAAACACGAACTCTCCTGGTCAGGCAGGTTAGCGGCCTTTAAGATGATATGTCTCCCACAGATTCTATACCTATTTAGAACGCTACCTATCCCGATCCCTCAATCGTACTTTAAATCCCTACAAACAATCCTTAATGCCCTACTATGGAAAGGCAAAAAACCCAGATGCGCGCACTCTAATCTGGTTAAAAATAAATTGGCAGGTGGTGTTGGTTCTATTGAATTTGGTGACTACCACCTAGCTTCCATTCTCGCCCAGATGGCGGATTGGTTTCGTACCCACCCTGAGACCCTTTGGGCACAAATCGAACTCTCCTTCCTCTACCACAAGAACTTACAAGCTTGGGTGTTTAGTATCCCGTTAAATCCGAAAATCCCCTCCTCCCTTCCCCCAACCATGAAAGCGACAGCGCTAGCCTGGAGCAAATTCACTGCCTGCACAATGGGGGACCCCTCCTCCACTACCCCTCGAATACCCTTAGAATCCCTTCATTTTATATCTCCTGACTTATCCGTCTCCAGATGGACGTCTAGAGGAATATCCTCCTTACATGACATCCTTCAGGGTGAGAACCTCAAATCTTTTCCACAACTCCAGATAGAATTTCACCTCCCAAACTCTGAGCTCTTCACATATTTGAGAATCTCCCATTACCTGCATACAATCCCTCTCTCTCTATATGCAGTCCCGAATCAAACGTTAGAGTTCCTGACAGCTGAGAAACCCAAACGCAAAGGTATATCACATTTCTACCATGCCCTCCAAAACAAACTACGCTTCACCAAATTGCCTGCCCACGCCCGTTGGGAATCCGAACTTTCTCGTTCTTTCTCCGCGGACCAATGGGCTGCTGCCCTGACCGCCTCATATAAATTCACTAAATGCTCGGCCCTGTGGGAACTCACGCAAAAAATCACGCTTCGTTGGTACATGACTCCAGCCAGAATTGCCACCTTTGACCCCAAAGCCTCCAATCTCTGCTGGCGTTGCACCTCCGCCTCAGGTGATCTTCTCCATATCTTATGGTCCTGCCGTAAGATACGACTGTTTTGGGTGGATGTGTTTCACCTCCTATCCTCTACTATTGGAACAGTACTTGCTCCTACCCCAGAATTGGCTCTACTAAGTTTAACGATAGACAACATACTGCCACCCTTCAGATGTGTTACTTCCCATATCCTATTAGCATCCAGACTATGTATTACCCGTAGGTGGAGATCGGAGGAGACCCCAGTGGTGGCCCAGGTAGTAGACCTAGTTAACCTCCACTTCTCGCACGAGTACATTATGGCTACTACTACAGGCCAGACTGCCAAGGTTGGGAAAGCTTGGCATCCTTGGTCGTTCAGTCCTAAAGCTGTCCCCTTACTGTGAATCATCTTGTTCTTGGTTTTTCTTTTCATATGTTATTCTCAGATGTATCTTGATATAATGCTTGTTTCGTAACTGACATACTGCCTACTTTGTAGTACTTGGGCATTAAGTGCTTTTCCCGGAAGGACCACAAAGGGTTCCCGATAGGGGTGGTCCTACGGAAAGAAGCACACTGACGGTTCGAGTTACTGTAAACACCCAGTACCGCAAGAGTGACTCGCCATTGGAGATATCTACGTTTCTTTTTTCTTATTTTTTTATTTTTTATTTTTTCCTCTTTGTCTGACCTTACCAAATGTGTTACACACTGTTACACCAGCGTCATGGTTGATTACTATGTATCTTAAACGATGCTTACTCCTTGTATGGTACTATAACCTGTATGCTTTTATAAAACTCAATAAATATAATTGAAGAAAAAAAAAACGGCCCTGGCTTGCGTGTGGCAGATAGTAAGGTCCCGCCGGCATGCAGATATGAAGGCACAGCAAAGGAGCCCTTCAGATGGACACGGCAAGCCCCGCCGGTGTCCATGATGTCACCGGATCTCTGACAGAACTCCCTGAAGGCCCAGAAGCCGGCAGAGAGGCGAGTACCAGTCATAAGAATTTTTTAATCGATCAAAAAGATTTTGATCGATCAAAAAAATTAAAGATTAATCGATCGATTAAAAGTTAATTTGCACAGCCCTAAAATCCACACAAGTATATTTCTACTAATTGCTTCCACCAAAGTGGAGCAAGAAAGTGTTGCCTATTGTTTGGACATTACTGTTGCCCCAGATTAGCTTGCCTTTCTTTGTTACCCCCTTAAGTTACCCACAGGTTTGCATCACCAATTACTGCTCATTGCTCTTGTGTTCCTGCTTTTTTATATATTTTTTTGTTTTGTTTTCCACTACGCCCGTAAACTTCTTCAGTCGCTGATTCATGATTAGTGATGAGCGGAATACGCCATATTCGATTTCGCGATATTTCGCGAATATTTCGAAGAATATTTGCGAATATTTCGAAGAATATTCGCGAATATTTCGAAGAATATTCGCGAATATTTCGAAGAATATTCGTGAATTTTCCTTAATATCGAATATTCGTGATATTTTCTAGAAAAAAAAAATTGCGAAATTTTCGCCAATGCGAATTTTCGCCAATGCGAAATGCAAAATTTTGCTATTTTTTTTGGATAAAATATCACGAATATTCGATATTTACGAATATTCGCTATATTTTATAAAAAAAAAAAAAATAGCGACATTTTGCATATGCGAAAGCGAAAATGATTGCGAAATTTCGCTATTTTTTTTGGATAAAATATCACGAATATTCGATATTTACGAATATTCGCTATATTTTATGAAAAAAAAAAATTTTGCTAGTGCGAATGCGAAATTGATTGTGAAATTTGAAAAAATACGAATATTCGAAATAGCGAATATTCGCCGCGATATTCGAGTTATTCGCGAATACTCGAATATGCAATATTCGTAGCGAATATTCGCAATGCGAATATTCGTGAGCAACACTATTCATGATTACAGTACATCATCTTATCTAGTTAATTCCATTTATTGCTGACTGTACAGCTACAAAAAGCACTGCACTAACTGAACTTATATTTCCTAGTTCCACAGAACAACTATCTGCCTTTCTCAACCTTTATCTGGGCGCTGAACCCTCCTGTTATATTTGAGTGCCTCCCTACCTTTCACCGCTCCACTACTGGATAATGGCATTTAAAATCCCATACTATCTATAAAAGGGTGAATTGACAGTATGGCTGTTTCTGTTCATGTTGCTGTGTTTGATAGTGGATGTTTTGGTAGTAGGAGTTGTGTTGATTCTTCATCTAATCACAGATAGATAGGCATTACTGTAAACTGTCTCATTTATTTAAAAAAATGTCATCGCTAATTTGTTTTCAACAAATACAAATGACCACTGGGAACTCAAATATATGAAAATGCGTTCAGTTTAATGGATTGTTTACCACCACCACAAATAGATTCGGATCCACTATTCTGATTCCTAACACGCGAACGTTACTTGCTCAACCAAGAACAAAAGAAGAAACGTGGATGAAAGAAAATAGTTTCTTTAAATCTGCTATGTCTACCAAAAGTAAGGCCCCTTTCACACTGAGGAGTTTTTCAGGCGGTTTAGTGCTAAAAATAGCACCTAAATACCACCTGAAAAACTCCTGCCCTGCAGTTTCAATGTGAAAGCCCGAGGGCTTTCACACTGAGGCGATTCGCTGGCAGGAAGACAAAAAAATCTCCTGCCAGCAGCATCTTTGGAGCGGTGAGAGGAGCGGTGTGTTTACTGTTCCTTCACCGCTCCTTCCCATTGAAAACAATGGGACAGCGCGGTAATTGCCCGCAGTATTAACCCTTTTTCGGTCGTTAGCGGGGGTTAATACTGCACCGCTAACGGCCAAATACTGCCGCAATTCCACTGCAATTCTGACGGTATAGCGCCGCTAAAAATAGCGGCGCTATATCACCACCTGACATCGCACCCCAGTGTGAAAGGGGCCTTAATAAAAAAATTATATTTTAATAAAATAGCACCAGGATCATTTAATAAACCAAAGAACCAATGTGCAAAAGTGAAATCTGAGCAATAAGAAATTAGAATTCAGATTTTAATAATTTTTTTAACCACTTCCAGACCGCCACACGCCGATATACGTCAGCAATTTGAAGAAGGATATCTCTGTTATGGCAGTGGCTAGCTGCCATAACCCCAATATCCTCTTCTTCAGCGGGCGGTCCGGTTTCTGATAATAGTGGGCTCTGCAGTGGATTTGCCGCAAGAACACTTTTATCAGCGGCCCCCCTCCTGACACTCTCTTATGCCCTCCGCCGCTTACCAGAGCCACTGGCAGTGGCGGAGGCGATCGCGTCCTGTCTCCTGCTTGGTATGGAGAAGAGTGAGGGGAAGATGGTCCCTACCTCATACCATCAAAACGCCACTTCCACCCATAGCTCTTTGACACCAGATCTCATATTTAAGAGGTCCTGTCATGCTTTTTTTCCTATTGCAAGGGATGTTTACATTCCTTGTAATATGAATAAAAGTGACACCATTTTTTTTTTAAAGAACAGTGTAAAAAAAGGTAAATTAAGAAAATAAATATTTTAACGTGCCCCGCCGAGTTTGTTCGATCGGAAGAGTGGGAGCAATTCTAGCCCTAGATCTCCTCTAACTCAAAACATGCAACCTGTAGAATTTTGTATATGTCGCCTATGGAGATTTTTAATGGTAAAGTTTGTCGCCATTCCACAGGCACAATTTTTAAGTGTGACATGTTGGATATTAATTTACTTGGTGTAACATTATCTTTCACAATATAAACAATGTGCGCTAACTTTACTGTTGTCTTATCTTTTAATTAAAAAAAAGTGTGATTGTAAGACCGCTGCGCAAATACGGTTTGACAGAAAGTATTGCAACAACAACCATTTTATTCTCTAGTCTAGGGTGTTAGAAAAAATGTATAATGTTTGGGGGTTCTAAGTAACAGTTTTTAACTTGTAAACAACAAATCTCAGAAAGAGGCTCGGTCCTAATTGGTTAAGTAAGCTAAAAATATAATTGGTTAATATGGGTTACTAAACGTTACACAGGATCATTGCCTTTCACAATTTTTAACAGTTAATAAAATCACCTGAATCTTATATTGTTTAACAAAAAAAATTAAGTTTTTGAGAACATTTACACTGCTGAGAATTCACAGCCAATGATTGACTGATACAATCAAGAGGAAATACAAATGCAATTTGTTCTTGTGGAATCCCCTGCAGCTTAATGCTTTCATTAGTGTACAACTCTCAAAGCTTTCATATTGTTTTATATGTGTGGACCACCTTGTATTTAAGTTAAAGACAAATCCTTTAAAACCCATTGAAAATTAGACTGTTTAAAACATTCAATTCAAATTCAATTACTGCTCTCAGCAAGGATTTTTTCACGTGAAATAGAAATTATACTTAATTTCTTCTATTTACATATCCAAAGCCTAATACACATTTCATTAATTCCAAGTTTTAGCTAATGTCTTTTTGTTAAGATATTAAATACCCACAAATGTCCATAAATGTGGCACATGGTAATTATCATATGTTTATATAGCACCATGTACATCCTTGCTTTAAAAATAATTATTATAAAACCATATATTTAGAATTAAAGTTTTATTCTAAATATATCCTACTTATTATAACAGACCCATTTAAAAATAAAAAATAACTAATATGTACATTTGACCTGAAAACGCTTAAAAAAAAAAATACTGTCTAGGATTCTATTTCAGTAAATAGTCAGTGAACTAAAAAAAATAACCTTTCCAAAATGTACCACTTAATACCAAATTTTCTAACTATGAGTGCATGAAAAACAGTTTAAATTTATTATCAAAGGATCGTAACAGAATTAATAGATTGATTAGTAAAGGTTTTATAAATAATTTCTTCCAGCTTTTATAGTGCTGGTGCAGTTGAAGTGGTGTACAGTGCCATTGAGACCATCTCTTTTTCTATTCCTGTTTATAGTTCAACATGGTTGTCTTCTAGAAAAATAGATTTAGAGATGAATATTATAATTTAACTATATCGGTTACCCATTTAAACTAAAAAAAAAAATGCCATAAAAGCTCTATCACATTCTGAAAAATCCTGGAAAGTACAAATATGCTTTTGTGCTTTTAAATTTTAAATTGATCTCTCAGTAGCTGAAAAAAATAGCAACATCTTGAAAAATGACAGTTAATGTTGAACTAATAAAGCGAAATGCAAAACTGAATTGGGTCTTTGAGAATAATATGACAAAGAATAACTGAATAAAATCTGTTTTTATCTCTTCTTGTCTACAATTTCTATATCAAACAATTCAGTCAAACAATCAAGTTATGTTTTATTATTTGACCAATGTCTACGTGCAGCTAATTTTCTTTTACCTACCAACTCTCTTTTTTTTAAACATAAAAATAACTAGTATAAATATACATTTTTTTGGGAGGTAAATGTTATTTAGAATTGTATTTGCTTTACAATGCAATAATCTTGCCTTGTAAGTCAGGGATTCACTTTAATTTGATTACAACAGATATTAAAACTAGATGTCAATCCAAACTCTTGTTGCTACCCTTATCATGCCTTCTCTTAT
This sequence comes from Rana kukunoris, assembly GCA_029574335.1. Classification (NCBI taxonomy): domain Eukaryota; kingdom Metazoa; phylum Chordata; class Amphibia; order Anura; family Ranidae; genus Rana; species Rana kukunoris. The sequence continues at coordinate 37,559 of JAJQKJ010000330.1, read as the reverse complement.
ATCAGTGTAGAAATTGTGTAGCTCATGGGCGGATGACAAGTTGTCTTCACTGTGCCATGTTTTTTTGACTCTAATGCCCACATGATCGGTTTGTCTGATGAAAACAAACCAATGGATTGTTTCATCAGATATCCGATGAAGCTGGCTTTCATCAGTCTTGCCTACACACCATCAGTTGAAAATCTGATCGTGTCCAACGCGGTGACGTAAAACACAACGTTGTGCAGAGAAAAATGAAGTTCAATGCTTCTGAGCATGCGTCGACTTGATTCTGAGCATGCATGGAATTTTGACCTATGGATTTCCCCACAGACAATCGTTTTTTTTCTATCGGTTTTTTAACCATACGAAAAATTTAAAACGGGTTCTATTTTTTTTCACCGGTGGGAAAAAAAAATGATGGGGCCCACACACGATCGGTTTGTCAGATGAAAACAGTCCATCGGCCCGTTTTATCAGACGAACCGATTATGTGTACAGGGCATAAGAGTTTTTGTAGGGTTAAAGAGAAGCATTTATGTCCAATACTTTGGGTCTTTGTATGATTAATGATTTATCAGAAGGAACTGTTCTGTCACATGGGACTGCAGCCTTCCCAACTAAAAAGCAAAAGTTATATAAAGGAAAACAAAAAGAATACAGGAATACTTTTGATTTATAGCAATTCTACATGTTCAGTTAAATAAGTTTATATCGAAAGAAAATAGGTTGAGTTTAATATAAGAGATAGAGGGCCAGATTCTCGTAGATCTGCCCTTTTTTGCGTAGCGTATCCTCTTTACGCTACGCCTCCGTTCGGGAATCGGCGTATCATGCTCATTTGCATATTCAACGCTGAAATCGAAGGGGAACACCACCTAGCGGCCAGCGTAGAATTACATCTAAGATCCGATGGTGTAAGTGACTTACGCCAGTCGGATCTACGCCAAATCTATGCGTAACTGATTCTAAGAATCAGTCACATAGATACACAGGGCAAGAAACAGAGATACGATGGTGTATCTGGAGATACACCGTCGTATCTCTTTTGAGAATCTGGCCCAGAGACTACAACAGTCAAATAATATTAAGTGGGATATTGATATTTAATAACTTGTAAGAAAAGAAATGGCTGCACATCCAGGAATTCTGATTGCCTTTTATTGTTCAAAGTAATAAAATACCAACATAAAAGGCAATTGGAATTCCTGGATGTGCAGCCATTTCTTTTCTTACAAGTTTCCCATGGAGGCGGGCTGGGCTGGCACTCTACGAGCAATTTCACCCCAGGTTATCATCATACACCTGGAGCAGCGGCTCTTTTTCTTTGTATGTTAAAATGTAATAAAATCTTCCTATCTATGATGACATCATTTATGCTTTTATTTCTGCACTTGTCAAGAACATATAGCTAGATGCCAAATGTTCATTTCTGATACATTTTAATACATACACATAGGGTTACATTGGGTGGCCCCTAATTTATAATGTATTTGGTACCCTTTTCAAAGCAAATTCAAATATTTTATTTTAATAATTAAAGTGGATGTAAAACCAATTCATGAAATTTGAGCTGAGCACATATATCTGCAGTATTTTGTTATCTCTCTACAAAGAGCTATGTCCCATAGCTCTCTCCTGAACTGTTCCTCTGTTATCAGCCTGGTAACTCCTGACAAATTCTCTGACACATCAGATAAAATCAGCCTGAAATTTCTGTTAGGGGAGGTTTCTAAAACAGATTAGCAGGGAGCTGGACCTTTTACAAAACACCTCTGAGAGTCTCTGCCTATGATGATAAGGGGTGTGTTCCTTTCCTCCAATCAGCAATTTTGGCTATCTTGGTTGTATGCCCAGACGTCACACTCTGTGTTAAACAGGAAGAGAACATTTCCTAACACAATCTGAACTTTCTAAACAGTATATAAATGTGAAGACAGCAGATACACATGTAAAACGTATGAAGAGAGATTTGGTTCATCTCTGTGTATCATCTGAGGCTGTTCACTTCACTGGGTGTATAGAGGGTTTACATCCACTTTAAGGACTGTATGGCAAACCACATTTATACACACTTTCAGATGGGGAGCATATAGCAATGATTATGCAAAAAATGCTTTACAAAACAACAACTAATTAAAACATATTATGACAAATATGACTTTAGTAAATTGGATAGGAACACAATTTCTGATCTGTTCTTTGTTCATTGCCATTGCTTTCTGTACCATCTTACTGAATTACTGAAGATAAACGGACATAAAATAAAACAAATAAAAAGAAAGACTTGCTTTCCCTTGTATTGTCAATCTAACTAAAGAAACCCAATGTGTCTCCAAATGTGAACTTCATTGTTGGGCCACCTTGTCTCTTTCAAAATGTTCAAAAACGTTACCAATCCCAATCAAACGAGTACACCTGATGGCCCTAAACTCCCTACTTAAACACTTTAGGCCAGATTCCTGTAAGAGATACGACGCCGTAGCTCCATATACGCCGTCGTATCTCTGTTTTTTCAGCTGTATATCTATGCGACTGATTCTTCGAATCAGTTACGCATAGATTTTGCTTAGATCCGACTTGCGTAAGTCACTTACACCGTCGGATCTAAGTTGCAATGTTACGCTGGCCACTAGGTGGCGTTCCCGTTGCTTTCTGCGTCGAATATGCAAATGAGCCTGATATGCCGATTCCCGAACGTATTTGCGCCCCGTCAACGTCGTTGACGTCGTTTGCGTAAGTGTAAGGTAACCCCTGCTATATGAGGGGTAACCTTGCGTAGGTCCGGTGTACGCCATGTTAAGTATGGACGTCGGGACAGCGTTGTGTTTTTCCATCGTTTACGTAACTCGTCGCGAATAGGGCTGTGCTTTAATTACGTTCACGTCGAAACCAATGTATTTGCGGCGTACTATGGAGCATGCGCACTGGGCTATGTTTACGGCCGGCGCATGCGCAGTTCGTTCGGTGCGGGGGCGCGCTTAACTTAAATACAAGCCGCCCCCTTTGAATTACATGGGGATATGCCGGGCCATTTACACTATGCCGCCGCTGCTTGGAGAATACGGCACTTGCTCCTGTAATTTGCGGCGGCGTAGTGTAAATAGCATACGCTACGCCGCCAGGTATAAGAATCTGGCCCTTCATCTGGAAATCCACACGCCATAGATGTACACACACACAACATTAAACATAGGAACGCAGGCAAGGGCATGATTGATATCCAATATTACGTTATGACAACACATCTTACCCAACTCTAACATTGGATCTCCCCATCCCGTGAAATCCCATGGAAAGATATAGAATAAACTTTCAGCTCTGCTGACTTCCTCTATAACTCTCTTCTAATTGATATATGGCGCACATACCTTTTAAAAAATCTTTCCCCCACGAATCAGGATTCACTGATGTCATGGAGAGCATTTCATGCTTCCACCACATCTTCTCCTCACAAATCCTTACTCCCTATCCCAATTACAACCATAGAATCTATCATCCCCAATATAACAGTGGTCAGGCAATGTGTCAGAGATCGGATGGGAGACTGATTTCATGAGATCGGCCTCTCTTATATCTCCTGTCCCGGCTCCGCTGAAGGTGAGACAGAGCAAGCCGAAGGACAAGAGGGACACGAGTGCCTGGAGCAGGAGGTCCCGGGAGAACAGCTTGGCAGGGTTCAGCGGCCTGGAGTAGACTGTGGTGAGCTGAGCAGGGACAAGAGCCAGGCGGGTTACTGAGAGTTAACAGAAACCAGGAGCATAGTCAGGAGCAAAGTCTCAGGGATAGCCACGTTCGTCAGCAGACGGGCAGTGAGGTACAAAATCATAGACAGAGCCAAAGTCAGGAACGGAGCCGTGTCAGAGATGGGCATTAGTACAGGGACAGAACACAGAGCCAAGGTCAAGAGCAAGACGGGTCTAAATGCTGGGAGGACACACAGGATCAGAGCAGGATTCAGGAACACAGCTGAAGATCAGTCAGCAAAGCACAAGAGCCCAGACTCCCTTTAAATAGGCTGTCTGGCGCCAAAAAGAATTAGGCTTGTACGTGTGCAAAGGGATCACCTCCCTTACTAACCTATTTTCCCAAAGATCTCTCAAGCCTTTCCAAATCCCCTCTACTGATCACTACCTCTATATACAACTCTCTCATTTCCTCAACTCACTAGTTTTCCCTGAAATATATATTTCCCCACAAGTATGGAAATTCCTTCAAGACACATCATCTCAAACGAAAGTCGTCTCCCTCTTTTACAATCTTTTTCAGAATAAGTTTTCCTTTCGTAAGCCGACTTCATACACTAAATGGGAAGTCGATTTAAGAGAAACGTTCACTCTCAAACAGTGGCAGCTTGCCTTTAGGACAATCGCCCAATCCTCCAGGTGTGTAAACCATTGGAAATTGACACAAAAGATTGCCCTTAGGTGGTACTTTACACCTTAAAGAATCTCAAAATTTCTCCCATCTCAATTTCCCCTATGCTGGAAAGACTGTGGCTCGGTGGGCCAACTTATGCATATTTTTTGGACCTGCAAAAGCCTGACAAGCTTCTGGAACAAAATGTTTTCCATAATCCTGGATATCACTGGGATCCTTGCCGCATCCTCTCCAGCATTGGCAATCCTTAACTTAGGTGTAGATTGATTTCCGCCGAATTGCAGAACAATTGTTACCCAATATGTCTGAGGTACTAGACATAGTAAAGCAGAATTTTGTGTATGAAGGCTTGCTTGCCTATAAGCATGGTGGCAGGAAGGTCTTTGACTAACGCTGGAATTTATTGCAGTTGCAGTTGTGGATTAAAAATCGCTGAATGTATCTGATATTTTGATATGTCAAAATATAGGTCACTCATTTTCAAGTTGCATAACCTCTTTATACAATTGTTATACAATTCCTAATATAATGTCTCAGTCAGACCTAATGTGAAACTGTATTCCCTGTTGATGTATGATGTTATGTTTGCTGTTTGTTTTTGTTTGCCCATTACATTCCAAAGATGTGTTGTGCTTCTAATCACATGCTAAATGCTATTTCTACAACCCCCTTTGGGGACTTGTTCCTTATTTCATTTTCATGTTGTATTTCTACAAAATATTTCAAACAATAAAAACAAATGAAACTAAAAAGCAGAACTAATACAGCCAAATCTAAGAACTGGAAAGCTGCCATATATTAAATCATTGTTCTTGGGTTTTAGATATAGCAGCCATTTAGCTTTTAGACCACCTCCTGCTCATTTTACTGCTCTGTTTCCATGTGATATTTTGTCATGTGCAGGTTTTAAATTCAGTCAAAGTCAAGTTACAGTATATAGAATTTTAAAACAATTATACAACAATTGAACACAGCAAAGTATATTAAACTAGCTTATATTAAAATATATATATTACTCTTGGTATGGGCCTATTCGATTCCCAAGTTTTGACATTAGACAACACAAGGGTAGCTCACCAATTCTCAGCTATTTGCTGCTTTTTTATGTTACAACCTGGCAGTCAGACCTCTGAATTATCATCAGTCATGGAAATTCTTCAGGTTCAGCTGGTTCCAAGTGACAATAAAAGCACTTGAATGATTATCTTGTGTACATGTATATAATGGGTACATAAAGGTATCCATATACGGAGAGAAAGCCAACACTTGTTGCAGATTGGCAAGACCACAGCTAAGAAAGTGTGGATTTAAGGGACTGTGATGCATTTACTCGAACCGTATATTAGCTAAACACGTTTCAAAAAAGTCAAAGATCAAAGAAGTTTGATCAAACAATGAGTTCTTATAAACAATATATTTTATTATTACATACTTACAGTATACATTACTCTTACAATGCCCACAGTGAATTCATATTATATTTGCATAAATTATTCATCATACATATGTACAGTATGTGGATGGTCAGTTATTTTTTATTTATTAGCTATGAATCAATGTGTAGGTTTCTGAAAAAAAAAAAAAAAACGGCCAGGCATGTCATACTCACATCAAATATGACCAATTGAAAAAAACATCTAGCTGAGAACACACTGTATCTTAAGAAAGCTGCAGTTACTGTACCGAGTATAAGTTCACCCAATAAATGTATCAGTTTGAACTCAGAGACAGCTGTCATTTTCCAGGATAATTCAGCAGGATCTTTTCTTTTACAGATATAAAATATAATTATAGGCATGTCATTCACTTTACATGCCCCTAAGCATGCAGTGATAGCGTTTGTATATATATACCAAAAAGATTTTCAAAAATAGGCAACTAACTGACTGACAATATTGTTAATATCAAATAACACTCAGAGTATATTTTAGTACACTATCCAGGATGACATATTTCTATTTAATATGACTGTCATACTCATATTTTAATTTCACTGGCTCACTCATACAATATTTTTTATGACTTTGTTTTCTTCTCATGGTTCAAGAGTCATCACTGCATATAAAATTGAATTGACCAATTTTAAATTAGATGTGTTTTTGATATCTGGCATGATAATAGGTTTTTGGCTGATGTTACAATTTTGTAATATTGTTTATTTTATGTGTATCATCTTCACAGTCAGTAAAATCTTGAAAAGCTTTGGGATGAGACTTCCTCTTTGTAGTGTAAATCCAAATCTTCCCTATGTATGAAACCAATAACAAATCGGCCTTTATAACTAAATAAAAGTTTTTCTTTTTAATCTTTCAAATCTACACTTGCTACAGCAATGGTGGTCATTTCCATAGGATATAAAGAACATATTGTACAGATACTAGAAAATCTAAAACAAATGTAATGCCTAAAATTGAATATTTCCAACAATGACACATATTCATAATAGAATGGATGCTCTGAATAATTTTTTGTGGATTCATTTCTAAAGGCAAAAAATACAAGATTATAATTCTTCTCAGTTACTAGAATATATCATACAGACTTTTCATCAATATGCCCTTAGGTTTACATATAGAGCAAATCATTATTTTATTAAAGAAACAAACATGTTACACTCACGTGTTCTGTTTGTATGGGGGGGGGGGGGGCAGCATTTATGGTTAATGCAGAATTCCTGAGACCAACATATTAAATATTATGACTGGGCTCTTTATGACTCTGTCATTCACAGGCAGCCTGGTCTCCCCTGCTGACCTGCCCAAGCCGGGCACAGCATGTTACATTTGATGGTGAAAATATTGAGTTGAAAATGGTTTTAAACAGTTTTGTAAGCATTGAATATCTGCCAGTGACTACTTTATGCACCACAAGACCTAGTGTGTCCTCTTTGGAGCCAAAGCATTGACAGCTGACCAAACATAATGTCACCTAATGAGGAACCTTGAAAAAGTAAGTGTATTTGTCAATAAGAAAAACTGTACATGAATAATAAAATTGAATCCATTTAGAGAAAGTGCTGACATTAAGGCAGCAAGGTAAGACAAGGTATATGAAAAAAGCTATCATACAAAAGGCAGTTAAGGATGGAAAAGTCACAGAGTGGGGCACAGGGGGCTATTAATAGCTCAGTTTTAGAGAGGTTTGTAGGCAACACTAAAGAAGTGCTGTGATAGATAGGCAGAACACCAGAAGAGCAGGGAATGCAGTTTATTGAGAAGGAGTACTTGGTCAACAATATCAAAGGCCTTAGAGAGGTCAAGTAGTAGAAGTATGGAGTACTGGCTTGTGGTTTTATCAGTTAGTGAGGTTTAGTAAGGCAGTTTCTGTGGAGTGCTGTGAGTGAAAGTCAGACTTTAAGGGGTCGAGAATGAGGGGAATGGAAGGTGTGATTAGGTCTGCCTGAAAAAAAAAAAACAGGCGGACCTGATGGGATAGCCCGTGTGAAAGGGCCTTAAGGGTAGATTTAGACATGTGGCTAAATGGGCATTGCCTCTGAAGCCTAAGGCTACATTCCAAAGGCTACTGACAGGCTGTGAGGAAGCGATGCAATGCCTCCTTACCATCTGTTTTATTTCCTATTTTTGCAGACAAATGCTCCGCAACTGTATGCATTGCATGCAGTTGTGGGGCATTTGCAGTGCTTCCTCACTAATTTGACTGGGTAGCGTTCGGCAGGCAGCATCGCTACAAGTCGGGTCAACTTTGCCATGGGGGCAAAGCATTGCAGCCTCAACATGTAAACACCCATGTCCGTTGCCTATTGCAGCTTGAGCGGTGAGGTTGGTGGATGGCAGAAACGCAGCTCAATCATGCATTTTTGGGCCCCCTGCCCCCACAACCATATGTCAGAACAAAGCCTTGTTCACGTGGAGAATACTACTACAGGGCGGTGTTTATCTACAGAGGGATGCGCAGGCATTCTGTGCATCCCCATGCAGGCAGTCCTGTTGGTTTCAATTGGGACACAGCAGCTGCAAGAGAATGCACAGGTATTCTGTGCATTCCCATTTATGTCAATTGAGATGCAGCAGCTGCAAGGACACAGCCACTGCGCCCAACTTGACATCCATGTGGGTGTGTATGCCTAAACCCACACTGTCTGCTTTTGGGTCCATGCACCTACACCCGAATGGATGTCAGAACTGTCCTTGCAGCTGCTGCGTCCCAACTGACATGAATAGGACTGCTTGCACAGGGATGCACAGAATACCTGTGCATCCCTGTTCAGGTAAACATGACCATTCATGGGTGTATGCTTTAGCACACCCAACTAAACAAGGCCTTAGTAGGAAGTTAGCAGGAAATGTATAAGTTATATTGTCTTTATGTATGCAAATAAGGATTTTAGTGTTATTTTTAGTGAAAATTGTGATTTGATAAACATTTGCGCAGATATCGCGGGGCCTTAAAAATCAATAGCACCTTCTTTTTATTCTACAGGACATGTGCATTCAGAAATTTTGTTTAAAAATGCTTAAAGCTATGAGGGAAAAATTTAAACCTTCAGATATTTAGAGAAATTTGGATATTTACACTTTTGCGTTTGTTTAGTTTTCACCATTTTGCAAAAAGGCGCAATTTAAGTGTTACAGAAATATAGGCATTGTGATAAACACAATGGTAAGTAATTTAGCCTTTTTCTGTGGACATTAAATTAAATTGCCCAATTTATGTTAATTATTTCCTTAAATCGTTGCAGTCTGTGGTTTACCACCTGTTCTATTCAAAATCTTTACTTTCAATAGATTTTTATTTTTTCAAATAAAGGATACAGATAAATTATGACCAAAGGCTGAAATTACAACATCATAACATTCAACAAACCGGGCATAATGACAGTAACAATGACTCAATTGATTTCAAATTACCCAACTGTGGGTTGATTAAAGGAATCCAGCGAGCTTGATAACAGAGGAAGAGGCGGAAAAAGAAGTGTATATGGTGATCTTGCGCTCAGGGGAAGCCTGCCTGTCCCGGACACCCCTAATGGGATCAATCTGTGTCCCAGCCAGGCGCCTCCCAATCCGCCTCTTCCTATAAAATTATTTGATGGGAAATTAGTGGGTTCGAATTTGGCTTCATTGAACCTCTAGCTCATACTAACGAAATAAGATAGGCCTATAGTGTTACCAAATTGCACATATGAATAACCGGACGAAGAACAAAGAACATTACCTTCTAGTCATACAACTGTCTTAAAAGAATAGAAGTAAGAAAAGAGAGAGAGAAAAGTGGGGGTAAGAAAAAGGGAAAGGAAGGGAAGCATGAGCCTAACTTGTACTGAAGGATGCAGGTTGCGTGGGATGTCCCCAGTCGCCAAAGGTATACCACAGTGGGATGCCCATGATCCCCACACGGCTTCAAATTTCTGATTCGTGTTTGAAAGAATGCTGGCCAGTTTTTCTTGCACCATGATCCACGAAATCTTGCGTTTTATTTCTGCAATGGAAACCCTGGGTTGTCTCCAAGCCCTTGCGATGGTAATTTTAGCCCCGAGGAGCATAAATCGGATCAGCTTCTGATTGGGCTTGGATATACCCGGAATCCGAGCATTTAGGAGAGCTACAGAAGCCGTCCTGGGGACCGAGCAACCAGTGACTGTACAAATGAGGTTAAAAATCCTCTTCCAGATTGGTCTGATTCTGGGACATTCCCACCAGACATGCACCATCGAGCCCAGGAGCTGACAACCTCTAAAGCAGCTGGGATCTGATGATGGGTAGATGGCCGCAAGCCTGGCGGGAGTCATATACCACCTCATAAGGACCTTTAAGTTTGCTTCCATCAGGGAAGTATTTAAGATGCCCTGAAAAGAATCAGAACAAGCTGCCTGCCAGGTCTCCAACTCCCACCCTAGTTGGAGGTCTGCCTCCCAAGCCGTCATATAAGAAGACTTCTCAGTCGGGCGGGTGAGTGAAGAGTAGATGACAGATACCCCTCCCCCTTGTCCCATGGTCTGCCCGCACCAGAGCTCATAAATCTGTAAATTTGGGAGGTAGAGGCCTATCTGTCCATAAAGTGTGTAGGAATTGTATATTTGTTTGAATCTGAATTTTTCAGTGTCAGGGAGGTCCAATTTAGTCACACAGTGGTCTAGGGTAAGAGGGCCTTTGGTTGTGAAGAAGTGGTCCTATGCGGTACAGACCCTTTATCCAACCACCAACTGAATGCTTTCCTGTCCATTCCAGGTGGGAAGTCCGGATTTTGGAATACACTGGCTAGAGGTTGACCTTTCGAAACCAGGGCTGGAAGGTGACGAAATCTATCCCAAAGGGCGTAGGATTGAGAAAGGGAGGGGGACAAAATGGGGTGGTCTTCTCTTTTGGGGGCACCAGAGTAAGTATTCTAGGGAAACCGGGGGACAGCTTGACCCTCTATGTGGACCCAGTCTGGTTTGTCCAGTTTGGAGTAAACTACGGATAGTTGAGCTAGTCTGGCAGCTACGAAGTACTTATATAGGTGCGGTAGTCCTAGTCCTCCTCTTTTCCTATGGTTATATAGAGTGTTTTGGGGGGATTCTGTAACCTGACTTGCCCCAAATGAATTTGAGTATTTTGCTTTGTAAAGTCTGCACGTGATCTTTTCTGATGGGAATGGGAAGGGAGCGGAATAGATATAAAATTCTAGGAAGCAAAGTCATCTTTATAGAGTTAATTCTGCCCAGCAGGAAAGATCATATTTAGCCCAGTTATTCATGTCGGCTGTAAGTTTTCGGTATAGGGGAGGATAGTTATTTGTGTAAAGGGATTCTGTCCGAGCTGTTAAGGAAATCCCTAGATATTTGATAGATGAGGGACACCATTCAAATTTGAATGACTGTTGGAGGAGGGATACTGTAGAAGGTGGAAGGGATACGTTCAAGGCTTGTGATTTGGCATAATTGACTTGGAGACCTGAGAATTTAGAGAATTCCGAAATTACCTTACAAAGGTTTGGTAGGCAAGTAATAGGAGAAGTTAGAAATAGTAGTAAGTCATCGGCAAAGAGCCCACATTTATGAGTTTGATCTCCACATGAAACGCCTCGAATGTCTCGGGTTCTGTCGAATGGCTATCGCTAGGGTTTCAATTGCCATTGCGAAAATGATTGGGGAGAGGGGGCATCCCTGTCTGGTACCCCTGGCTATGTCTATTGGAGAAGAGTAGTACCCTTGGATTCGAATTTGGGCCTTTGGTTTAGAATAGAGAGCTTGTATTACCCCCCATAAATCTTGGGCCAAAGCCCCATCGTTCTAGTAGGGGGAGAAGATATTGCCAGGACACAGAATCAAAGGCCTTCTGCAGATCAAGAGATAGGAGAAATCCTTTTTGTTTCGGAACCTCCGTCCCAGTTGGATTGCAAAATTGAGACGATGTCCACTGCCCTTCTCACTTGATCTGGGCCTTGTCGACCTGGAATAAATCCGACTTGGTCCTTGTGAATATATTTATTAATGAAAGAGGAGATACGGAGAGCTAGAATTTTTGTAAGAATTTTTAAGGTCATTATTTATCAGAGAAATGGGGCGATAGTTACAGACTTCTTCTGGGTTTTTATCCGGCTTTGGGATAACCGTAATGTATGCTGTATTAAGTTGCGTACCCAGAGGGGTGCCTTGAGTCTTGGAATTAAAAAAGTTTGTCATATGTGGGACTAGGGTATCTGCAAATGACCTATAATAGAGGGCCGACAGTCCATCTGGGCCTGGGGCCGAGCCCTTTCAGAGGCCCTTGATTACTGTCGCCACCTCTTCAACCGAAAAGGGTGCTTCCAGCCTGTCTCTATGTTCTACGTCTAAGGATGGGATGGGTAGGCTGTCCAAAAAGTTGTCAATCGAATCCCTGGGAATCTGTGGAGGGGCACTATACAGGTCAGAATAGAATGTTTCGAATGCCTCCAGGATCTTTTTAGGGTTGGACGTAGGTTCTTGACCTGCCAAGCGTATCTTGGGTAAGGAGTGAAACCTTGTTTTAGGGGACAATTTGGTCGCTAACAATCTGGCCTATTTTTCCTTTTTGGGTGTAAAAATTTATTGCCACTCCAGCGGAGAGATCTCTCCGCTTTCGTTGTTGTGAGAGCTAAATTAAGTTCTAGTCTCAGCTTGTCAATATTCTCTAGTAAGGCTGAAGATGGTTTCTTTTTGTGTTGTGCCCTTAGGGTCCTATAAGACTTCTCCAGACGTACAATTTCTGCTTCGTGTTCTCTTTTGATTCGCGTGGAGATCTGAATGATCTTACCTCTAATAGAGGCTTTATGGGCTGCCCAAAGGGTCTCCGCAGAGATATCCTCAACATTGGTTAATTGTGAAATATTCTTGAAGGGCTTTATTAATTTCGTTGTAGTGGTTGGATTGGAAAGAATGGACTCGTTTAGCCGCCAATGTCCGTTCCTTGCCATACCTGCTAAAGAGCGGATGGACATGATGACCATTGAATGGTCAGATAGGACTGTGTCTCTCTGATTTGGGCCTTGATCACTGCCGGAAGTACAAATGAAGGAATTAAAATATGATCGATCCTGGCATAGGTACTATGCGGGTGAGAGTAATGAGTGTAGTCTCTCTTTGAGGGATTAGACTCCCGCCAAACATCCGTCAACCCCTGTCATGGAGTAGTTTGCAAATTTTCAGGCTGACCCTAGAGGGTCTAGTAAGTTGAGCGGACAGAGGTCTGGATTGTCCAAACCCTGGTCAAAAAGCCACATTGGAATCCCCCCCCCAAATGACTGTGCCTTCTAGAAGTGGGGTTAAAGTATCCAAGATTAATTGGAAAAACGTGTCTTGTCTTGCCTTTGTTGGGAGAATAGTATGAGACCAGGGAGTATAGATGACCCTCAATTTTTACCCTAACCAGTATAAACCGTCCCTCTGAGTCTTTGAAGTCAGAGAGATACTCAAAATTACAGGATTTGGAGAAAAAGATTGCGACCCCCTTGGTCTTGTTCTCGGCATTAGCCAAGTAGAAGAGGGGAAGTGAGAGTGTGACAAATTTGGGACTGTATCCGCCCAGGAAAGTGGGTCTCTTGTATCATGAGAATGTCAAGTCTGAGTGATTTGTAACTATCAAAGATCTTTCGCCTTTTGACTGGGAGTTCATTCCTTGAACATTGTGTGTGGCTATGTTGAGGGAGCTCTGTACGTGGTCAGCCATGGGGAACTGAAAAGTAGCTATGTCTGTCTCTACCTCCACTCACCCTGAGATGTTTCTGTCCTCCCAACCTTGCCATTTGTCAGGATGGACGACTGGCAGCCTGGTGGACACTCCTCGATCGTAGGTACCGCAAGCTGGAAAATAATAAAAGGTTAGGCTCATGTGGGAAAGATGGGGAATAGAAAAGGAAAGGACAGATTTGAAAGAGAGAAGAGATGGTGAAGAAGACTCCCAATCCAACTAAGGAAAAAGAGAAAAAATAAGAAAAAATACATTCTCGGGGAGGGGAGATGCTCCTCGAGAATTTCTACCAAGGTAGATCAAAAAAGGGCTTGCTCCAAATGAGAACAAGCGACCTCGCCCCCCAGAAACCTTCTGGAGTCTAAGGGAGAGGTGGAGGTACATGGGGCCCACCCCAGCCAGGGCGCCCCTGAAAAATTGGTTTACAGCAACTATCAAAACCGAAACCGGAAGGAATTGAGTAAATCTAAACCCAGTTTGGTCGGATCTAATTCGATCCGGAAGTCCCCCCGTCCCCCCCCCCCAACGGGGATCGAGGAGGAGGGGCCTCAGAAGGAAGGTGGGGAAAAACCCCCTGCGAAAAAATTAGAATAGATAAAGAGATCTTTTTAGCAGGAGAAATACTGTTTGAAATATCAATTATCCAAAAAGTTGATTCTTCTGATCAGAGAAAGTCTAATTCTCAGGCATAGGACCGACCAAAAACCTTGAAAGTTCAAGGAGTGTATGACCAATGTGTCAGCCGAGATCTGGGTAAGTGGGTCCACTGTCTCTAGCTTTCTTGGATCTCGACCTGGTCCAGAGTAGGGAATTAGGACTGGTGGGGGTCGGTCTCTTGGAGGTGTTTGGGATGCTATGAGAAGTGTCCATGGCGGGTTCTTGCGAAATGAGCTTAAGGCGCTTTAGTAATCTTTCTCCATCAGGAAAGTTTGAGAAGGAGTAGTTTTTCCCTTTATCCGAGAACTTGACCGCAAAGGGGAATGCCCATTTATATTTTATATCCTTTTGGACCAGGACTAGGAGTAGCGGCTTTAATGACCGTCTTCGCTGCATTGTGGAGGGAGAAAGGTCTGCGTATATTTGGACGGGATGACCTTGGCACAAAACACTGGGCACAGAACGTGCTAGTCTCATGACTTCATCCTTTACTGCGTAAAAGTGGGGTTTGGCGATGATGTCCCGCGGTGAGCCGTCCTTTCTGGGTGGCCCCAGGGCTCTGTGGGCTCTATCAAGCTCTATGCGATCTTGAGGAATGTTTGGAATCAAGTTCTGGATCAAATTTTGTACCGCTGCTGGAGTGTCAGTGATGGATTCGGGCAACCCCCTGATCCGGAAATTGTATCTCCTGGATCTGCTCTCCAACTCGTCGATCCTGGAAAGGGCCACATCCAATTGCTCCTGTACTGTATGAATATGTTCTGAGTTCTGATCTGTGGCTGCCACCGTTTGATCAAGCTTGTCTTCTATCGCTTCAATTCTGGTGCCCAGATTCTGGAAATCTGCTTTCAAATCTCCTGTTATTTTGGTAGCAGTCTGAGCGAGTCCCCTATCCAGGAGTTCAGCCAGAGCCTGATATAAGTCAGTCACAGAGAATGCAGAAGCTGCTGACAGGGTGCTGACAGAGAATTGAGCAGGCTGGCTCCTTATGTTAGGTCCTATGAGGGGTAGTGCAGAGCCCTCCCTGTTAATGTCCTCCATATTACTGCCTTCCAGGGGTTCTGTGGGAGTTGTTGAGGGGGACATGTCCTGCTGGTAACTTACTTGGACCAGTGGGGTAAAAGGCAGGGGTACCATATTTGGAAAAATCCTTCCCTCAGGCATCTCTTCAGCTCCGTTCTTGTGAGGTGCTGCAGCGGCGGCCATCTTGGATTTTTGCCGTTTTTCCAAATGAATAAAAAGCGGCTTTAAAGTGTCCCTTTATAGAAATTATAATGATAGGGGGGTGCCCTGATGTCTGGGGGTGCCGTGTATGGTGAAAGCTCCCCTTCCAGCCCGTTTCTGGCTGACTTATGGGCGCCGCTGGTCTGGGGTGATGAGGAGCTCCCGGCTCAAGCAGCCATCCTCAGAGCTCCGCGCATGCGCCTCCCTATTCATAATCTTTAATATATATTTTAGTTACATTCATTATTTTGATACGTATATTTGTGCAACAACTTTTTTTTTTTTTTTAAAGCCATAGGTATTACTGAATCTAAGAATAAAAAAAAGGTATATAATTCAAAAAATACTGATGTGTGTGAACAGCAGCTACAAAAAATATCTCAGCAAGACAAAAATATAGGTATACCAAAGTTGCGCTTTGTTCAAACTACAACAGGTTATCAAATGTAATCCTATTTGTGATAAAATAAGTGAATAAATAACTATATATATATATATATATATATATATATATATGACAATATACAAATATATAAATTAATATAAGTGTTTCTACAAAATGAAAGTGAAAGTGAACTCTTGATTCCACCGGTGACTTCTCACAATTTAGAAAAAAGTTCCAACAGAGTAAATGTTCCAAGATAATCCACCACCAAGGGAATTGGAGTGTTCATGAAATAGCCACTCTGTAAATGGGAACTCTGATCAGAAACTGTGGACCTCATTTATGAGCGAGGTCGCGAGTTCTTGCACATATAGCCCTCTGCAGGGTCAGATGCTTTGCCTCATCTAGGAGCTCCCTGGTAACCACCGAAGGTCTTCCAAGACCCCCAGGTTGCATCAAAATCACATCTGGGGATCTCCGTCAGCTGCACCTCGTATTTGTGCATATCATCGATACACTGCAGAATGAGTAGGTGCAGGAGATCCCCAGACGTTATTTTGATGCAAGCTGGGTATTGTGGAAGACCTTCGGTGGTTACCAGGGAGCTCTCGGGAAGAGGTGAAATATCCCTGGTGCGATGAAGTGCTGTGGCCTGGAGACATCATAAGAGTGCTGGAGCTGAGATATCATCTGTATATATGCCTTGTTTGCTGATTCCATCATGCAGCTTGGCAGTTGGTGAGTGCATACTGGTGCTGGTTGAGGACACACTTGGTGCTGTAAAACTCCTTGGTTGTGGAAGCTAAGAATCAAGACACAACCATTGTTCTAAGTGTATTTTATTGATATTTTGCTTAATGATTACCTGCACTATTTCACCCTGGTGGAAGATAATTACTGAATATATTAGTCTTACACAGTGAACTGGACATCTATTTTATTTTATTTTTTATTTAGTAGAATTATTATTGTTTCCTCTTGTTGCTAAATGTTTGTACACTTTAAATGAGTAGCTGATAAGAGAATACGGGTTCTAAATTTTGGTGCTGCACATTTACTTACAGCATGTTTTTATTGTACAGGTCCTCTGCTTTTAGAAAGTGTATGGTTTGAGTTGTATTTTACAAATTGTCAAAGCTGTAAGTAAAACAATTGTGAAACATTATTGAATAATAAAAAATAGCAAAAATGGTCCAGCCACCTGAAGTGAGATCAGGTCTTGAACAAGCAGCTCAATGTACATTGTGCAGAAGATACAAAACATGGCAAATCTGTTTATTTTATTGCATGTCTCTTCTGCAATAAGGATCATGCCTATTCACATTTTTTTTTATTCCACTTTAAGTGCCTCCCTAGTCACAAGATTTTATTACTGAACCTTTATAAGAAGTTTTGGAGAGCAGAGAGCAAATACGATTTCAAACTCCTTCATTCCTCAAAGACTAGGGGCCAGATTCACAGAGCGATTACGCCTGCGCAACTGCTGTTGCGCGTGCGTAAGTCTAAATGTGCGCGTGCGTATAGTTGGACGCGATTCACAAAACAATATACGCCAGAAATCTACGTTTTTTGGTCCGGCGTAATTGAGTTAGACATTCGCTTCCCTTCGCGCAAAACTGCGCTAGACACACCATTGATTTGCTAGTCAAATATGCTAATGAGGGAGTTACGGGGATCCACAAAAAAACGCAGTTGCTGCGCAGGCTACGCGATGTGCGCAACTGCAAGCAAAATGTCCTGTCTAAAGTTAGAGCCCATAAAAGCTGATCTAACTTTTGAAAAAAAGTCTAATTGTCAGATAAAGCAACACCGTTACTGAGGAGCAGACCACACACACGTGTTGCACTACAATTTTGACTGCCAACATGCTAGGGGCAATCGTCGCTCATAGCTGCACTAGTGAATATAGATGACCAAAGAAGGAGGAGGGCACGGAGGATGGCACACGGAGAGGGTATACCGCACCCGCATACACCTGTTTGGCATGAATGATTCAGAGGTCTTTAGCATCTTCAGATTCCCCCCTCATGCCATCCTGGAATTAACCACAACCTTGCAGGAGGACATCACCAGCCCAACACAACGCTCACATGCAGTGCAGGCCACTGGTCAAGGTCCTGGCAACACTCCATGTCCTTGCCAGTGGCTCTTTTTTTCAGCGTACAAGTGGAGTGGTGGCTGGGATGTCACAATCCTCCATGAGCAGATGTGTGCACCAGGTTGTCCCTGCAATCCTCACACGCTTGGCCATAACCAAATCATCAAACCCACCACTGAGGAGCTTCGAATCAAGGCAATGGCAGATTTCTACCGAATTGCCAGATTCCCACGCACCATCGGGGCCATAGATTGCACACATGTGGCACTCCAGCCCCCCCATGAGACCGAGCACATGTACCGCAATCGGAAGAATTGGCACTCCATCAACGTACAGGTGATAGTTGATGCCCAAGGCCTCATATGGCACGTCCGTGCCAAACACCCAGGGTCCAGCCATGACAGCTACATACATCTACAATCAAAGCCACATCCGAACAGAATTCGAACAGAACGTGTATGGGAACACCTGGCTGGTTGGTGAGTGACATGGGAGTCCAGGCATGACTATCCCCTCCCGTCATGCACAACAGAAGTGGCACATGCATGACTAACATTCTCCTGTCTTTTCCTTTACAGGTGACTCTGCATATGCACTGGGACCCCATCTCATGACTCCTATCCGGAAACCCCCAAACCCCAGGAGAGGAACGATACAATGAAGCACACATCAAAACCCGTGCAGTGGTGGGAGCGCACCTTTGGCCTCCTGAAGTCACGTTTCCGATGCCTGGATAAGTCTGGGGGTACACTGTTGTATTCCCCAAACTTCGTGTGCCATATCATCGCTGCATGTTGCATGCTACACAATCTCGCAGTGAGGAAGGGCCTGCAGGTTGAGCTACGTGATGATCTGACCCCCCAACCAGAAAATCAACCCCTAACCGAGGATACCCCGTCTTCTGAGGGAAGAGCAAGTCAGGAGGCAGCTCATATGGGCATCTTTGCACGTTAAACACACACATTAATCATGGCACAATGAAATGCATGCATGCACACCACTATGGTCCCTAGCACACACACCCCACATCCTCATCAAATTGGATTGGCACCAGTCCACCATGCAAGACTGGTGAGCAGTAACGCCACGTCAAGGCTCCAATTATGTCACTGTACATTCATACACCATTCACACGGACCTGGGAATCACTTCTCCCTGGTCCTGGTCCCTGGAACCCTTCTCCACCAAAATTGAGGGTGACACCCCTTTTCCAGCAGGAATGTCACCCCCACATTCAAACATCATTCACAACCCAAAATATGCCAAAAAAGTCAAACAAACAAAAATGCATTGAAAAAAAAAAATGCTTAGAAAAAACAAAAAAAAAGCAGAGAACAAAAATAAAAAAAGCTTTCAAAACAAACAAAAGGGGGAAAAAAAAATTATTGCCCTCTGCCTGAGCCACGCCTGGGGCGCCCCCTGCCACCACGGCCCCGGACCCTCAGGGGAGACGCATGGGGGAGGGAGGGAAAAGCCGGGGAAGGAGGAGCAGCCCCTGAGATCTGCCCACCTGGCGGCCTGCCCTCCAAGGCCACGGCTATTCTGTCCAGGGGCAGCACCAAGTGTTGCCGTGTTGCCCTGGATAGCCTGGGTAAGGGCCCTCACATCCTGCCCAACGCCTGCTGCTGTAGTTTGCAGGTCATTTAGGCAGGTTGTGGAGGCCCGGGAGTGGGAGTCCAGGTTACCCAGGCTATCATTAATGGAGGACAGGCTCTGATCCACCCGCCCCATAGTCTGGCAGAGCTGTCTCAGAAGGCGGGTCTGGGTGGCCAGGTTCCTTCTCAGACAGGCGGGCATGAGATTGGGCGCCCCCCTGGTGCTTGGGGATGACCTCCTGGCTCTTGCTGATGGTTGTGGCCGGGGAGAAGGGGAGGCCCTTGTGAGGGGAGCCATGTTGGGGGAGGAGGGGGGGGGGGCTGACTCTTAGGGAGGGCAGGCTTCTTGCAGCCAGAGGGGAAGAGTCCGCAGAAACCAAAGGGCCAGTGCCTTCCATGGACTCCTCCTCCTCATGATTCTGCTCCTCCTCATGATCGTCCTCCGCATGATCCTCCCCCTCCTCTTGTTCCTCCTCTGCGGACTCTGGCCTTGTTGGGGGGGGGCCTCATTAGGCTGCTGTCCTGGGGTTGGAGCGGTCAGTCCAGATGGCCCTGCACCCTCCTGCACAGCTGTGGATGACACAAAACATTCACAGGTTGGAGGATCCACACACTTGCCACATATTCCCTTTCACCCCCTCCCCCACACATGCTACACACCTGAGAGAAATAAAAACCTTACCTGGCACCGCGGGGACCGGACTTGTGTCAAAGCCTGGCAGGCCCTCCACTTCATGCCGGTGAAAGGTCAGGGCCACCACACGCTCCGTCTCTGAAAATCTAACCCGGCATGGTGGGCCCCCTCCTGTGCCCCTGGCATGGGCATTTATTGCGGCCAGTTTTTTTTTCACCTCACGCCGGAGGTCATTTATTTTCTTTTCTATCCCAGAGCGGGTCCGTGTCTCCCCCTCCCCCGATGAATTGACCTGCTCCGTGATTATATCCAAGATCTCCCTCCTCCTGGCTGGGCGGGGTGGTGGTGGCACTCTGCGGGCCGTGGAGAAAACGCCCATAGTCGGTAATGGCCCGGGCAGGAAGAATTCTTTTTTTCCCCCACAGTAAAATTGAGCTTTCTTTTTCTCTCAGTCATACTTCCAAACAAACTCACTAGCAGTCACCAAAAATCTGTCACAAATACAAGCACAACCAATCAGACAAGAACACACACAAAGAGAAAAAGAACAGCCAAAAATCACACTAGCACTCAGCAAGAAACACACACAAAAAAATCAGATGACAAAAAAAAAGCAAGAAAACAAACGCTCAGAAATCTATCAATCAAACAAACAGTCTCAAACACTTATCAAAATACACTTTCACAAAACTACCAACAAGCACAAGATCACACAGAACACTAATCTCACAACTACAAAACACACATCTAACGAACAACAGAGCAAAAGCACTTGATTCAATGGGAAGGGACACAAAGGGATGTACTTTTGCAATGGAAGGGCGTTTGTGTGTGTCTATTTATGCTGTCTGCGTAGTTCACAACATTGCCCTAGTCCATTTCCAATTTCAATGATTGCGCCGCTCCGAGTTGTGAGCATGCGCACAACGGAGCTGACATGGTTTCCTTCACGCGGCGCATGCGCGAGTCGGCCGGCTTCCCTTCATTTGCATGGGGTCACGGCTCATTTCAATGTAACACGCCCACGTCCCCTCCCAATTTGTATTACTCCTCCTTACGCCTACGGAAAAAACCTTACGTTTGCGCAAGCTCTTGCGTAAAAGCTACGTGAATCGCCGGATTACGCGGCTAGATTGCGCAAGTCTAACGGAAAAGTGGTGCGCTACGCCGGAATGATAATGCGCCGATCTACGTGAATCTGCCCCTAGAGGTTTTACTTCCTGGACAATGGTTTAATGTCACAATACATAAAGTTCAAGAGCCAGACTTGTATAACAGTCATTAAACATGGCAAATCCTTACCCTATCCTATGTAGTTTTTCTATATTTGAAAAGAAAGTGGAAGAGAATAAATATATGTGCAGCACACTACTCATTTCAAGTTTTAAACAGACGCTTTATTGCAAAATTGCTAATTTATTGCAAAGTATCCTACAAAAATAGCAATAGCATCTATAAAATCATATTACTGCTCAGGGACTCTATATATAATAAAAAATATCATTATATTTCCATTGATTTAAATTAATATTGAGTAGCCACTGGTTATCCTGGGTGAGTGACAGAGTAAGTGATCCAACATTGTAAGAAAGGAGATTTAATGAAATTGCAGAATAAATTACATTTTGTGAGTAACTTATAGCACGATTACAAGTGGAAAGACAGAAATTAGCAACAAAGGGCAAATTGGACTTGGCATAAGGACCTGTGCCAAGATGTTTTAGATCCCATTTGTTTCAAAGTAAGATGTTTGAGCCTAAAGTGACACCGAACTGTGGTTTAGAGACATAAAACAAACAAATAAAAAACAATTCAAGTAAATAAAAAACAATTCAAGTATATATTAATAACTGCATCTTCTATTTCTATTTCTTTCAGCCTTCTCCAAATTCATTTTTCTCCTGCTTCTGCGGTTTGACTTCTTGTTAGAGGGTGGTTAGGTTTGTTCTTTATGGTCCAATTGTATGAAGGAACTAATCCACCCTCTCTTGCCTGCTTTTGAGATGACTATTGGCCATGAAACATGCAATCGGTAGTTAGTATAGAACACTGCACATGACCGCAACCAATGTGCACTGCTCGTTTTAAAGGAAGTGAGAGGAAAAAGGTGAAGTTCGGGTGGGCATGACAAAGAGGCAACATAACCCAGTAAGAAACAATTCAAAAAAAATATATACTACAGGGCCATTAAGTAGTGAATGTGTATAGATTATTTTTGGGGAAAAAAAGCATAATGTTTAGTGACTAAACTCTAAGTAAATAAGTAATGTTGTGCTTTAGTTGAGGGTTTTTTATTTTATCCTTAAAAAAAAAAAAAAAAGACCTCACAGGCTTGTACCCATGCTGTGGCTGAGATGCTTTTTGGGCATGACAAAAATAAAACAGAATGTTGCATTCAGCAGATGGTGCCACTGCTGAACATGGTCCTGTCCTAGTGAATGGGGCAAGGCCACAACCGTTATGCAACCATTGGAAGAATGTAGCTGCTCATGTGGGGGGGGGGGGGGGGCAATGCCAATGCAGCGTAAAGAGCTCATCACACTTTTTATTTTTTTATTTGTGTCAATTTTATTGAAATGTCACAAGTTCTATTGGCTCCTATGTACAGTGTAGTGGAATTCAGCGGAATGTTTTGCATCAAGCTGCGCTGAAAAATGTACCACATGCTGTACCCTTTTTCAGTGCACACCAACACGGTAGTATAAACTCACGTGATAGGGTAAAAGGTTTTTTGCCTTGTCTTGCATTGGGATTGCGCTGGGCAAGCTGTTTACTGTTTCAAAAAACATTATAGAGAAGCAAAAAAAAAAACACCTATTTATATGCAAGGTACGAAGACATGATCTACCTCAGCTTTTGTTGTAAAGCCATTTCTTAGTGAATCAATCTTTCAGACATTGTCTTTTATTAATACTGTCAGTGCTAAATTACTCCATGCTGATTGAAACTATACCAAACAATACTCCATTCAGACCATCCTAGTGACCTTGGAAATATGGTAAATTGAATGATATCAATAAGAACTACTTATATCTCAATTGTATCTTTAGTCGCTACAACAGAACTTGCCAGGTTTTTGAAAGGATATATATTTTAAAACATGTTTACCAATTTACTGCATAATTGTAACAATTATAGAAAGCAGAATCCCACTGAAGAGGATAGTTTAAGGCATTGAAGCATTGCTTTTCATCAGTAAGCAAACAGCTTTATGAAGCCTTTCATGCAGCCAGAAGGTGGAGCTCCAGGGTATTTTCTTTACTCCTCTACTCTCTCTCTACTGTGGTATACATAGATACATTTGAAATGTACACACACATAGTTTACCAGTTAGAAACAAATTCATATACAGTACCTTAATTTCTAATTTGATTGATGGCAGCAACATGTCTCAAAAAAGTTTGGACAGGGCAACAAAAAGCTGGCAAAGTACAACCTCAATTCCAAAAATTGTGACATGGCCATGTTTACCACTGTGTAGCATCCCCTCTTCTTTTAACAACACTCTGTAAATATCTGGGAACCAAGGAGAGCAATTGCTGAAGTTTGCAGGGAATAATGGGCCCCATTCACAAAAGTAGATTGCATGTGGTAATGAGGTGTTTTCCCGAATACCACATGCAATCCTGAAATGTTAATTTACTATTCCTTTATGCCAGAGAAAGAAAAAATGCTTGATAAATAATGCATAAAGTATGAGTGAAAAAAAATGCATGTGGTAAATAAGCTGTGGTCTCGGCATGTGTGGTCCCCACCAATGTGGGGACAAGGTGCTTTGTGGGGTGAAAGAAACCCCTCATGTTGAGGGCATGTGGTCTGGTATGGTTCAGGAGGAGGTGTGCTCCCTCATCCCTCCCTCCCCTCTTTCCTGACCTGCTGGGCTGCAAACTCGTTTAAGGGTCTGGTATTGATTTTGAGGGAGCCCCATGCCATTGTTTTAAAAAAATTGACAGCTGATGACTCATCGGTTGTTAAGGACGTAGCGGCTCCTTAACAATCATGTTTTCTGGTTGTTAATGATGGCGGCAGCTACCCGCTCCTATTCTGCTATTTACACATTTTGGAAAAGGACACCGGCTACATACTACCATATACTGCATGACTTCATAAAATAATGCATGCAGTATTTTAGTAGCATTTTTTTGTAAATTCCAAAAATGTCTGGAACATGTTCAGATAAGGCTTCTCCGTTGCACAATATAACTTTTTTTTTGAATATCATGACAAACAGTGATTTTTTAAAGCATTCCTGAGCCCATGCAGTGATGTTCATCACAGAACAGCGGAACTGTAGGGGTCGCTGCAGTTGCACTTGCGACTGGGCCCTGTCTTTCTGCTGCTGGGGAGGGCAAGACCCAGCATTTCTCCTGCACCTCTGGCTGTCCATTTAACATGCGGTGGGGGCAGGTGGGAGGCTGCAATCGGTCTGTATGGGTACGCAGCTGTATGGTGCCCGCAAGCCTGGGGCTTGTAGTTCCCTCTCTGAATGTATACAGTGGAGAGGGGAGGGGCCTCTGACCTGGGCATGTATCGGCTTCACTCTTCAGTGAGTAGCTCTGCTTCTACACTGTTGCTGATACATGGCCAGGTCAGAGGCCCCTCACCTCTCCAGTAAATACAGTCGGAAAGAGAACTAAATGGGTAGTAAGAGAAGTAAATGGGTCCTCTGGGGATCCTGACATAAGGAGGGACCCTCTGGGGACCCTAATGTAAAGGGGGCTCTCTGGGGACCCTGATGTAAGGGGGGCTCTCTGGGGACCCTGATGTAAGAAGGGGCTCTCTGGGGACTCTGAAGTAAGGGGGGGCCTCTCTGGGAACCCTGATGTAAGGAGAGGCTCTCTGGGCTCTCTGGACCCTGATGTAATGATGGGGCTCTCTGGGGACTCTGATGTAAAATGGGGGGTACTCTGGGGACCCCGATGCAAAGACAGGCTTTCTGGGGACCCTGATGTAAGGGG
>JAJQKJ010000330.1:0-10000 GCA_029574335.1 Rana kukunoris | reverse complement strand
CATTTCCTGAGAGTTTTGCCAGTCTATTTCTTGGAGTCGCGCTTACTGATTGTGCTAGGGCCCCTGTGAGGAAAAGTGAGCAAAGATGGTGCAAAGTAAGTTTTACACCCATTGGTGAGGAAAACCTGTTGATCAATGTGAGTAATTTCACACTGTTATAGTGTTATTTCATTTACCTGTAACTGCATTTTAGACTATTTTAAAAGTTACAATTTAAGATCAGATATTAGTATTTCCCAAAAAGTGTGGCTCCAGCTGTTGCTAAACTACAACTCCCATGAAAGGGGGCATGCCTGTAGAAAAGCTGCAGACACCCTGGTTGCTAAATGTGTATTTAGGCTGGGTACTTTTCTTGCTATTTAGCATAATTAACATGTTGTGGACATAGGACGTATGCAGGGGAGGTTTACTGGCAGCATTAGGCCTGGGGGGCAAGTCCAGTCAAGTGGCCCATAGACCCGGTGAAGGCAAAATGATGAAGGACCGTGAAAACATTGTCTAGTTTTATTGGGTTTTTGATGATCACAAAGGTGGGGGGGCAGCAGATTGGATTGGGACAATGTGGCAAGCAAGTCCCTGTAAGAATCCCTCAGCTGAAGACCTGCCTCCCCCCCATTTTGCAACTAGTGAAGGACTACAAGTCCAAGCATGAATGCCTGAGCTCTAAGGATGTGACCCCCCCCAACTACTGACGAACTACAAGTCCCAGTTAAATGACCCCTGAGTTAAGTTGGTTGGTCTAAGGATGTATATGTCCCCTTAGATACCACAGGTGAATCATGTTGTGCCCTGTAGTCCTTCACTGGGAAAGGGGTTTAAGCTGGGACAGTGGGACCTGTAGTCTTTCACTATTTGGGGGGGGGGCTGTGGTGTGTGAGACACATCCTGACTGAGCTTGAGGGGTTCACATCCCCAAAAGTTAAGGACTACAACTCCCAGCATGAACCCCGGCTGAGATGAAAATCTGATCTCCTCCTCTGTTGCCGATGTTCTCATGCTCCCATGACACATATATGTTCTAATTCATTCACTTCTCCCAACCTGGGAGGGAGGACCTCAGGCAGCGTAACTGATTTCTGGCACTGTCAGTGAGATAAATTTTTGTTCCCTTCCATCATGCAGGCTCCAATTTTTTAAAGTACATTTCCTTGCACAAAGAGAGACCCCCGTTCCACATTTCCCTGCACAGAGAGAGACACAGCTCCACATTTCCCTGCACAGACACAGAGACCCCGCTCCACATTTTTCCCTGCACAGAGACCCCACTCCACATTTCCCTACAGAAAAAGCAGGGGGGGCCTAAATTCCATTAGGGGCGCCACCCCCACCCCCTTGTCCAGGCCCACTCCCTATAAAAATGCTCAATGGATAGATTCATGCACAGCATTGGATAAATCTATTCATGACCGCTGCAGCCATCCCCTATTCCGGTTTCTTTTAGGGTAGGATGCTGGGTGCCTGAAGCAGCAGGGGTTTTTTTTAAGCACCTGATTGAAGCCATAGGCTCTAACAAGCTTCAAGATATGATGGACTCAGAGCGCACCCAGGTGTGTTAGAAAATCAAATTATTATTATTTGCTTTTGTAACACTGAACCGCCTCTCCGCCAATCAGGAAGAGCGGGTCTGATACCCATCACCTGATTGGCTGAAAGGACAGGCTCTCCTATTGGATGTCTAGCAGGAGGAAAAGCATGGAGGAAGCATAGAGAACACAGGAGACGCCTGCCCATCCCCACAGCTTACCACCGTCACCTGCTACCTGACCCACCACCAAGATGGGGTAAGTGTTGGTCAGCAGACAGCGAGCCCGGGGGGGGCTGCTGGTTAAATGCTAATGGGGGGTAACATTGGCTGCATTTGATGGCCACAATGAGGCTGCAATTAATGGGCCACAGTGTGTGCATTTAATGGCAGAGTGAGGCTGCAATTGATGGTGTTTTATTCAGTATTTTTTAGTTTGTAACCCCCCCAAATAAAATTTGAGCACCAGCCACCACTAACAGAGAGAGACATTGCTCCAAATTGTCCGCACAGAGACCACTACAGAAACGTGCTTAATTTTATCAACATAGTAAAACCTTGTACACAACCACAGGCAGTTGGCGCTGAGCTAATCACAGGCAGTGAGACATTCCCCGATCTCTGCAGCCGCGCTTCGGGAAATGTCTCCCTGCCTGTGATTAGCGCAGCACAGCGCCGACCTCCTGCCGGGCTCTGCGAACAGGAGAGAGCTCACCATTACACACCACTAGTTTTATTTATTATTTTTTTGCTCAATCCATCAAGTAGAAAAAAAAAAAAAGAGAGCTCTGGTTGGAGCCGCTGAGCATGAGCAAAAGTGACCTGAGCAGTGCCTGCTGCAAGTGTGTACAAGCCTTTGGGCGCACACTGGTGTGCTGCAGTTTGGCCACTGTACACAGTTTTCCTTAGCTGCAGTACTATAGACTTATTTTAGATTGTGCGTTTTTGCTGCATTTTTTTTAAGCGCACCAAAGATGCAGTCTTGTTTGTGCAATTTAAGAAAATGGAGCAAAAATGTGCAAACTAATAGAAGTGTAATAGAGGGTAACATGCAGATCACCAACACTGCAGCCAACCTGTAGCAGACCAGCGTGAGCCCAAATCATATGACACAGGACCAGGTATTGCACAACTTAGGCTACTGAAAGAAACCTTATCTGCAGAGAGAGGGGTGGAGAGGAATTTGGGAGAAAGGGGGGAAGCTGGTCACAGCTTACTCACTTGGAAGGAAGCAGGCAAAATATCACTAGCTTGGTATCAGGTTCCAGAGCATCCCATACAGAGCAGTGACATTGAGCACCGTCGGATCTCAGTTTAAACGTTCCCGCACACACATCCAATTCACACTTTCACAGATGGATCGCACAGGCGGCTGGCCAAAGTGTGGGCGGGCACAGTGAGAGAGGGGGCTGGAGGAGGCAGAGCACATCCTCCCCCTTTCATCGGCTGTTCTCAGCATACAGTGTCACAGAATGTCAGCTTAGAGGCAGCCGGGAACAGCACTGTGACAGGACTGATGACCGCTCACAGCACGCACGTTCCTGCATGCTCCTAGGCTGTTATCCAGCCCTGCCAGCCTCCCTCAGGAGTCACCCACAGCAGTAACACTCGGCCAACTGCACATGCTCAGTTCTCAGCTGCCAGAAAATCGGCCTTTTTAGAGGGAATAAGAGCGGCCTGGGGGGAAAATGCATGCCTGCCACCAACCCCAGTCCGCCCCTGGACGTATGCGAACGTCCTGACTTCAGGGTCCTTAAGGCCCAAGGTCGTTCGAATACATATTGGCCTTTTGATTTTTGCAGAACTACAACTTCCAGCATGCCTGGGCATGCAGTGACTTCTAGTTTTGCAAGTTCTGCAGGCTCACAATTTTCAGACCACTATACACGGGTCTCTAAACTGTGGCACTCTAGATGCAGCAAAAGTTAAATTCTTAGCATGCACTGACAGACCATGCCTGATGGGAGTAGTAGTTTTGCAAAAGCTGGAGGCGCACTGGTCTTGAAACCCTGAGTTAGGTAACAAACTCGCAGTGTTTTGCAACCATTTGGGCCTCTAGCTGTTGCAAAACTACAACTCCCTGCATGCAACTGGCAGCAATAACTGCACCCCCCCCCCCCTCCCCCCCCCAATGTGAATGTACAGGGTACATTCACATGGGCTGTGGCTTACAGTGTGCCTCTAGCTGAAGCAAATTTTGCGCTGCAGCTTAAACCCTCAGTGGGAAACTACTGTGAACCCCACGCCCCTCTGACTGTACCATAAAAACACTACACCACACTACATAAAAATTAAAAAACACAACATATACACATACCCCTACATAGCCATCCTCCCCCTCCACAATCAAAACCAAAAAGTCTGGTACGGCACTGTTTACTAAACGCAGCCTACAGCTTTTGCAAAACAACTCCCCAGTATTACGGACGGACAGCCATTAACTGTCCAGACATGCTGGGAGTTAAAGTAAAGTAGTTGTACAGCTGGTGACGGTGAGCTAAATGGTGTATCAGAGCATGCTGGTAGTTGTAGTTTTTAAATAACATCAACTCCAGTATAAGGGTCAATAAATAAATTAGAGCAGTCAGATGAATAGCAATGCATTTCCCCCCTATACGTGTATCCTGTGTTACTCATATATACATAATTATGCAAATGATAATGGCTGCTATATTTATGCAAAAAAGGTGGCGACCAAAATAGCAAGATATACAATCTGTCATGTTACCCCTGTCATTGATTAATAAGGCGAGAATGCTTCCAATTGTTAAATAACATACATTTTCATCATATATCCATAAGGGTTTAAAAAAAAGTATTAAAATATACTTTCTTCTTCATCTTGCAGACGTTCCTGCTACATGGATATGATCATTTGCGCAGTCAGCAGGAAAAAAAAATTATTGTCAGCTCCCTTAGGCGGGAGTTACAGGAGGTGCATGGGGGCAGACATGAGCAAGGCATGGCCATCCTTAAAAAGTGGTCGGACCTAAAAAGGCGCCACATGTCCCAGGTCAAACAGATCCGAGATGAATTTCATCCAGGTAAGTTATCGGTGACAGTTATGTTAGGTCATATGTAATTAACCTTAGGGCAGATGTTGTTAACCCAGACGCCATGTTGTGGTAACATATATCACAACCCAAGGTATTCATAGTACTGTTGAAAAAAGACATGGGACAGCAGACAGGAACACTTACTAACTCTAATTAAACTAAATAAACAAGACACCCCATTAATGTACTAATACTGGCCGAGGCTGCTTTATTTTTGGGTTTCAGACATATATTTTAAATAAATACTTTAATAACTTAAAAAACAGCCTAGTCACCACTACGGCTCATGCTGTACCTAAATATATTAAAACAACTTTAAAATGTAGCCAACAACAACTAAACTAAACAGATTTGTCATTCTTTGTAAAATGTATTTTTTTTTTTTTAAAGAAAGGTGACCATCCCACATAATTAGCAGCCGCGACAGAAAGAAAATAAAAAAAGGGGGGGGGGGGGACACAACAGTCCCGTCTACTGCGGCGACTGAGATCATGGCTGACGGAACCCTACGTATATACCCCTAAGTAACACTGGATTTTTCCAGAACCAGCAGGCCCACAGGCCTAAAAAGTGAGGGAAAAGCACGTGTAGGCCGCGTGATCACCTCGTGTTCACCTAAAAACAAAAACGGGAAAACAAAAACACGTTTTCCAGATAAGTTGGCCACGTGAGGACCAGCTTACACCTAAAGAGCCCTATTAGGTTCCCAAAAGGGGAACTTGAATCCGTCACTACTAATTTTATTTAGTCCTGCCGCTTTCCCATGAGAAAAGGGGGAATTGAAACCTTCTCCCCCTTTTCTATCATTATTCCATCAAGTTAAAACCATGGAATTTAAGTGGTGTTTGTGGTGGGTTAAAGGGGAAGGGGTGATATTTTATAACTCAACTAGCTGAATAACTGGCGTTGCCCGGTCTTCATTCTATCTTAATCTTTTGTGTAGGAAAATGAAGAGACCACAGTCCCATATACTTGCAGGAGATTTGAAACAAAAACCCATCTTTTCTATAAGGGTTTAGGCAAGGGTTAATGTAACGCTCATATATTTTTATTTGCCATATAAGTAATATGTGTACCACGTATTATTGAAATATCTCCAGGCGTACAGAAGTTAGTTGGAACATACATTTCCCATTGATTTGCATGGGACTTTAAATAAAAAACAAAAACCCTGACAATCACAAATGGGGGTAGTCAAGGGATAAGTTAACTATCCTATAGTTTACATGAACATATAAGTAATATGTGACCAAGTGTTATCGAAATATCTACAGCCATTATAAAGTAACATGTATTTCCCATAGAGTTGAATGGGACTTTAAAGAAAAACCCGCCCGACCGTGGCAAATGGTGGTGGGTAAGGGTAAAACACCTATCCTATGTTTGTGGCTGACATATAAGTAACGTGTGCAAAGTTTCATGTTAATATCTTTAGCCGTTTGGACGTGATGCTGGAACACACATACATACATACACACACACACAGTTGAGTTTTATATATATAGATAGATTACCACTAAATTCCTGTGGTAGGCGTGGGGTTATCATAGTAATCCTGTGTACTCCATCAGGCCCTTTTTTAAACATGAGATTGTGTGAACAAAACAAAGCAAACAAAAACAGTTCATTTTACCATGGTGGCAGCCCAGCTCACGCTCAGTCCCCTGTAGTGCCCGCAAGACCCTTTAATATAACATTATCCCATTGTTTATGGTTAACTGTCTATATAAATGTATTTGTATTCATATACAATACAGCAGAGTACACAGAGAATTTGCATATGTTATTAGAAATTTTTTTTACATATATGAACATTGTGTTATTATAGATGCTCCTCTACCATCTGTGCGCCCCAAGCGCACAAGGCGACAGGCCGCAGAGGAGGAGGATGAAGAGGAGAGGAGGAGCAGGAGGAGGATGCTGAGGAGAAGGGATGACGAGCAGAGGGATGCGAGCAGCCAGGGACCTCCCATTCGCCACCCCCAGCTCTGTGGAGGAGGACCAAGAGAAGGAGCTGCAACCCCACCCCCCCCCAAAACTTCTGGTGGTGTACCCAATCGGAGAGAAGAGGAGCAGGAGGATGACACCGTTGCTGTGAGCATCGGTCAGGAGGGTAAATATGTGCACAAAAATTAATAACATTTCAACAATAAGATGTAGATATTAAAATGGACAGCATTTAAAGCGCGCACGTGTCAGATTTCAGAAACAATAATATGGTAATATGGTATATGGTATTATCATGTCTATACAATTGTTATGTGTCTAGCACATATACATTCTATCAGAAGTATATATGTGCTGACACATTAACAATTGTATAGACATGATAATGATTGTTTAATAAGTAACATAAATATTATATTGATTTTGTAACGGTCTCTGAAATACAAATGTTTTTTCTTATATCCTAACAGTTTTAAAAAAGATTGACCACAAGTTTGATGAGTTGAAAGAGGACATATGACAAAATCCTTGTAAACAAATGCAAGATGCGGTTTCTAGACCGCGAAAACGAAAAGCTGGTGCAACAGCAGGGAAAAATTATGAATGAGTTGGCAGATCTTCAAAAGCAGAATGCATGATTGTGATTTTATTGATTTTTTTTTTTTTTAATAAAACATTTTTTTTATTTTTCAAAATGTTTCCTTCTTATTGAGATTGTTAGGTGTTTCAACACATCTAACTTCACATCTAAACACATCAACATCCACATCAACTGCAACAGCCGCAAACCAGGGTTTAAGATAAAGTTTATTGTTTTAGTCACACTTGCTGTTACGATCCGGTCTGGTAGCTTGTAGCGGGGCTGTTGGTGGATACGCTGTGCCAGAGAGGTCATAAAGCATTAACCAGCATGAAGGCAGCAGCAGTAAGTATTCAAATATAAACTAATAATCACACATACAACTCATCATTTACACAGCAGTACAAGTAGTTGTAATAGTCATATATAGTATCTGAACAGTTGGCCAAGACTTGACACCAGCAAGCAGTAGTGGTAATAGTAGTATATAGTGGCAAAGAACTTGTCTCATAGGTATCTGAGCAGCAGTATAGTAGTAAACAGTACACAATAAAGTGTTTTTTTTCACTCGTGGTCGTGGAAGAGGTGGCAGCAGCACAGCAGCAGCATTGATACCTGTAGCAGCATAAAGTGGCAAAGAACTTGTCACATAGGTAAGTGAGGCACTGGCAGCAAGCAGCAGTGTAGTAGTACCAATACACAATAAAGTGTTTTTTTCACTCGTGGTCGTGGAAGAGGTGGCAGCAGCATAGCAGCAGCAGCAGCATTGATAATTGTAGCATATAGTGCCAAAGAACTTGACACATAGGTATATGAGCAATGGCAGCAGCATCAGCAGTATAGTAGTAGTAACAGTACACAATTAAGTGTTTTTTTCACTCGTGGTCGTGGAAGAGGTGGCAGCAGCATAGGAGCAGCAGCATTGGTAATTGTAGCATATAGTGCAAAACAACTTGACACATAGGTATATGAGCAATGGCAACAGCAGCAGCAGCAGTATAGTAGTAGTAACAGTACACAATAAAGTGTTTTTTTTCAATCGTGGGTCATGGAAGAGGTGGCAGCAGCACAGCAGCAGCATTGATAACTGTAGCATACAGTGGCAAAGAACTTGTCACATAGGTAAGTGAGCACTGGCAGAAGCAGCAACGTAGTAGTACCAGTACACAATAAAGTGTTTTTTTTCACTCGTCGTGGTCGTGGAAGAAGGTTGGCAGCAGGATAGCAGCAGCGTTGATAATTGTAGCATATAGTGCCAAAGAACTTGTCACATAGGTAAGTGAGCACTGGCAGCAGCATCAGCAGTGTAGTAGTACCAGTACACAATAAAGTGTTTTTTTTCACTCGTGGTCGTGGAAGAGGTGGCAGCAGGATAGCAGCAGCGTTGATAATTGTAGCATATAAGTGCCAAAGAACTTGTCACATAGGTAAGTGAGCACTGGCAGCAGCAGCAGTGTAGTAGTACCAGTACACAACTAAGTGTTTTTTTTTCACCTCGTGGTCGTGGAAGAGGTGGCAGCAGCATAGGAGCAGCAGCATTGGTAATTGTAGCATATAGTGCAAAACAACTTGACACATAGGTATATGAGCAATGGCAGCAGCAGCAGCAGCAGTATAGTAGTAGTAACAGTACACAATAAAGTGTTTTTTTTTTCAATCGTGGTCATGGAAGAGGTGGCAGCAGCACAGCAGCAGCATTGATAACTGTAGCATACAGTGGCAAAGAACTTTGTCACATAGGTAAGTGAGCACTGGCAGAAGCAGCAACGTAGTAGTACCAGTACACAATAAAGTGTTTTTTCACTCGTGGTCGTGGAAGAGGGGGCAGCAGGATAGCAGCAGCGTTGATAATTGTAGCATATAGTGCCAAAGAACTTGTCACATAGGTAAGTGAGCACTGGCAGCAGCAACAGCAGTGGTAGTAGTACCAGTACACAATAAAGTGTTTTTTTCCACTCGTGGTCGTGGAAGAGGTGGCAGCAGGATAGCAGCAGCGTTGATAATTGTAGCATATAGTGCCAAAGAACTTGTCACATAGGTAAGTGAGCACTGGCAGCAGCAGCAGTGTAGTAGTAACCAGTACACAACTAAGTGTTTTTTTCACTCGTGGTCGTGGAAGAGGTGGCAGCAGCATAGGAGCAGCAGCATTGATAATTGTAGCATATAGTGCCAAAGAACTTGACACATAAGTATCTGAGCACTGGCAGAAGCAGCAGCAATAGTAGTACCAGTACACAATTAAGTGTTTTTTTCACTCGTGGGGTCGTGGAAGAGGTGGCATGAGGAGAGCAGCAGCGTTGATAATTGTAGCATATAGTTGTAAAGAACTTGTCACATAGGTAAGTGAGCACTGGCAGCAGCAGCATGTAGTAGTACCAGTACACAATAAAGTGTTTTTTTCACTCGTGGTCGTGGAAGAGGTGGCAGCAGCACAGCAGCAGCATTGATAATTGTAAGCATATAGTGCCAAAGAACTTGACACATAGGTATGTGAGCACTGGCAGCAGCATCAGCAGTATAGTAGTTAGTAACATTACACAATTAAGTGTTTTTTTTCACTCGTGGTCGTGGAAGAGGGTGGCAGCAGCATAGGAGCAGCAGCATTGATAATTGTAGCATATAGTGCCAAAGAACTTGACACATAAGTATCTGAGCACTGGCAGAAGCAGCAGCAATAGTAGTACCAGTACACAATTAAGTGTTTTTTTCACTCGTGGGGTCGTGGAAGAGGTGGCATGAGGAGAGCAGCAGCGTTGATAATTGTAGCATATAGTTGTAAAGAACTTGTCACATAGGTAAGTGAGCACTGGCAGCAGCAGCATGTAGTAGTACCAGTACACAATAAAGTGTTTTTTTCACTCGTGGTCGTGGAAGAGGTGGCAGCAGCACAGCAGC
>JAJQKJ010002949.1:395000-402665 GCA_029574335.1 Rana kukunoris | reverse complement strand
CCGCCGCAGTTATATACGGCGGCAGGTCGGCACGGGTGCGCGAGAGCCCGTAGCTCTACTTCGCGCCTTTCGCGGCCACTAGGGGGCGCGTGCGCGCCGCCAGGCGGCCGCGCGCGCCGCGCCCACCCCGCTCGCCTCCCCCCGATCCCGTGCGTGTGCTCGGCGGGCGCGATCGCCGCCGGCACAAACGCGATCGCTCGTTACAAAGCGGGGAACGGGAGCTGTGTGTGAAAACACACAGCGCTCGTTCCTGTCAGCGGGGGAAACGCTGATTTTCTGTTCATAACAATTTATGAACAGAAGATCAGTGATTCCCCTAGTAAGTCCCCCCCCCCCATACAGTTAAAACACAAATAGGAACACACTTAACCCCTTTCCCCCCCCGCCCCCTAGTTTAACCCCTTCACTGCCAATGGCATTTTATAGTAATCCAATGCATTTTTATAGCATTGATCGCTATAAAAATGCCAATGGTCCCAAAAAAGTGTCCGAAGTGTCCGCCATAACATCGCAGTACCGAAAAAAAACGCTGATCGCCGCCATTACTAGTAAAAAAAAAAATAATAATAAAAATGCCATAAAACTACCCCCTATTTTGTAAACGCTATAACTTTTGCGCAAACCAATCAATAAACGCTAATTGCGATTTTTTTTTTACGAAAAATATGTGAAAAAATACATATCGGCCTAAACTGAGGAAAAAATATTTTTTTTTTAGATATTTTGGGGATATTTATTATAGAAAAAAGTTAAAATATTGCATTTTTTTCAAAATAGTCCCTCTGTTTTTTGTTTATAGCGCAAAAAATAAAAACCCAGAGATGATCAAATACCACCAAAAGAAAGCTCTATTTGTGGGAAAAAAAAGGACGCCAATTTTGTTTGGGGCCACTCGCACGACCGCAGCAATTGTCAGTTAAAGCGACGCAGTGCCGAATCTCAAAAAGTGCTCTGGTCTTTGGACAGCAATATGGTCCGGGGCTGAAGTGGTTAAGCTCCTGCATTGTCGGGTCACTTGCCTTTTCCTTCCATTTCCCTTCTAAATGTTTTTTTGTCTGAAATTCTCACTTCCTGTTCCTCCTCGGTAAGCTTGCCCCCATCATCCGAGCTGTTCTGGCTGGGGGTTAGTCAGCATGCTTGCCCCCTCCCTCTCCCTTGGGACCAGGGGGTGGACTGACCATTCGGCACTGCCCGAGGGCCCTGTGCCACTAGGGGGCCCCATCAGGGTTGCCAGCCTCAGTAAAACCAGGAACAGTATGTAAAAATACTGTAGTCTCCAGTACCTTTGTGTATAGTGTGTGGCCCCTTAATATCCTATCACCCGGAGTGCCCCATGAGTTGTCAGTCTGCCCCTGCTTGGCACTACATCACAGCGTCTCCCCGCAGGCATGTATTCCCAAGGGAGGGGGCAAGTGGCGTCTCCCCGCAGGGATGTAGTCCCAAGGGAGGGGGCAAGCGGCGTCTCCCCGCAGGGATGTAGTCCCAAGGGAGGGGGCAAGCGGCGTCTCCCCGCAGGGATGTAGTCCCAAGGGAGGGGGCAAGCGGCGTCTCCCCGCAGGGAAGTATTCCCAAGGGAGGGGGCAAGCGGCGTCTCCCCGCAGGGATGTATTCCCAAGGGAGGGGGCAAGCGGCGTCTCCCCGCAGGGATGTATTCCCAAGGGAGGGGGCAAGCGGCGTCTCCCCGCAGGGATGTACCCCCAAGGGAGGGGGCAAGCGGCGTCTCCCCGCAGGGAAGTATTCCCAAGGGAGGGGGCAAGCGGCGTCTCCCCGCAGGATGTATTCCCAAGGGAGGGGGCAAGCGTCGTCTCCCCGCAGGGATGTACCCCCAAGGGAGGGGGCAAGCGGCGTTCACCCCGCAGGGATGTATTCCCAGGGAGGGGCAAGCGGCGTCTCCCCGCAGGGAAGTAGTCCCAAGGGAGGGGGCAAGCGGCGTCTCCTCCCCGCAGGGAAGTAGTCCCAAGGGAGGGGGCAAGCGCGTCTCCCCCTGCAGGGAAGTAGTCCCAAGGGAGGGGGCAAGCGGCGTCTCCCCGCAGGGATGTATTCCCAAGGGAGGGGGCAAGCGGCGTCTCCCCGCAGGGATGTATTCCCAAGGGAGGGGGCAAGCGGCGTCTCCCCGCAGGGATGTAGTCCCAAGGGAGGGGGCAAGCGGCGTCTCCCCGCAGGGATGTAGTCCCAAGGGAGGGGGCAAGGCGTCGTCTCCCCGCAGGATGTAGTCCCAAGGGAGGGGGCAAGCGCGTCTCCCCGCAGGGATGTAGTCCCAAGGGAGGGGCAAGCGCGTCTCCCCGAAGGGATTTATCCCAAGGGATGGGGCAAGCGGCGTCTCCCCGCAGGGATGTAGTCCAAGGAGGGGGCAAGCGGCGTCTCCCCGCAGGGATGTAGTCCCAAGGGAGGGGGCAAGCGGCGTCTCCCCGCAGGGATGTAGTCCCAAGGGAGGGGGCAAGCGGCGTCTCCCCGCAGGGATGTAGTCCCAAGGGAGGGGGCAAGCGGCGTCTCCCCGCAGGGATGTAGTGTGTCGCTTTGAATTTTGCGCAAGCTCTGTGCCCGCGGACTCTCTGTCGCTCGATCGTGTTGCAGAACGGGGAGATGCCTGTGTGAACAAGGCATCTCCCTGTTCTGCCTAGTGACAGGACACTGATCTACTGTTCCCTGTCATCGGGAGTGGTGATCAGTGGTGTCACTTATAGCCACACCCATTCCATTAGAATCCCTCCCTAGGACACACTTAACCCCTTCCTTGCCCACTAGTGGTTGACCCCTTCCCTGCCAGTGTCATTTACACAGTAATCGGTGCATTTTTATAGCACTGTTCGCTGTATAAATTACACTAGTCCCAAAATAGTGTCAAAAGTGTCCGATGTGTCCGCCGTAATGTTGCAGTCACGACAAAAATCGCTGATCGCCGCTATTACTAATTAAAAAAAAATAAAAATGCCATAATTCTACCCACTATTTTGTAAACGCTATAACTTTTGCACAAACCGATCAATAAACGCTTATTGCCATTTTACTTTTTTATTTTTTTCCTGTTATAGGGAACAAAGATCGGTGACGTTACACGTCCAGCCACGCCCCCCCCCCCCACAGTAAGAATCGCTCCCTTAGGTCACACTTAACCCCTTGGCACCCCCTAGTAGTTAACCCCTTTACTTCCATTGTCATTTTCACAATAAGCAGTGCATTTTTATAGCACTTTCCGCTGTGAAAAAAAGACAATGGTCCCAAAAATGTGTCAAGTGTCTTGCATAAGGTCGCAGTCACGGAAAAAAATTTGATCCCCGCCGTTGCTAGTAAAAAAAAAGTAATAATGCCATAAAACTATCTCCTGTTTTGTAAACGCTATAAAAAAAAAATTTTTTTTTTTTATTTTTTTTTTTTGGGGGGGGGCGGGGATATTTATTATAGCAAAAAGTAAAAAATATTGATTTTTTTTCAAAATTGACGCTCTATTTTTGTTTATAGCGCAAAAAATAAAAACCGCAGAGGTGATCAAATACCACCGAAAGAAAGCTCTATTTGTGGGGGAAAAAAAGGACGCCAATTTTGTTTGGGAGCCACGTCGCACGACCGCGCAATAAAGTTAAAGCGACGCAGTGCTGAATCGCAAAAAAGTGGCCCGGTCATTGACCAGCAATATGGTCCGGGGCTAAAGTGGTTAACCCCTTCCCTGCCAGTGTCCTTTACACAGTAATCGATTCAGTTAAAGTTGCGCAGTGCCGAATCGCAAAAAGTGGTCAGGAAGGGGGGGTAAAATTTTCCGTGGCTGAAGCGGTTAGTTTACTAAATGCTCTGCAGTATAATGGCTTCTCATACTTTGGTATTACTTTCTCAATAAATGACGGCTGCCAATAGAGGAGAGTCACCATCTCCAGAATAACTTTTATTTTATTTTTTTCCCTCCCAGGTGAAGGCGGAGGTGGAACAGAAGAATGGACGTACGTTTAGCACATTCCTTGCCGTCTCGTACAAAACCCAAACGGTCAATGGAACCAACTATTTTGTTAAGGTAAGTCCAGTCCGTTCTATGACTGAGGCTATCACATATTGTGCTGCAGATTAACCCTTTCATGTCTAAGCCTATTTCTGACATTTGTTGCTTAAGTTAAATCCCACCTATCGGTGCCCTCGTCAATCCCACCGATCAGTCGGCATTCGTGAGCACTGTCTCAGCATGGCTCTGAGCCGAGGGCGTCTCTCTCGTACAGCTCGGAACCTGTGTTCTATGGCATACATCCTCCCTCTCTCCTCCCTCTCTCCTCCCTCTCTCCTCCCTCTCTCTCCCCTCTCTCTCCCCTCTCGTCTCCCCTCTCTCTCCCTCCTCTCCCCACTCTCTCCCCTCTCTCTCCCCTCTCTCTCCCCTCTCTCTCCCCTCTCTCTCCCCTCTCTCCTCACCCCTCTCTCTCCCCTCTCTCCTCCCTCTCTCCTCCCTCTCTCTCCTCCCTCTCTCTCCTCCCTCTCTCCTCCCTCTCTCCTCCCTCTCTCCTCCCTCTCTCCTCCCTCTCTCCTCCCTCTCTCCTCCCTCTCTCCTCCCTCTCTCCTCTCTCTCTCCTCTCTCCCTCCCTCCCTCTCTCCCTCTCTCCCTCCCCTCTCTCCTCCCTCTCTCCCTCCCTCCCTCTCTCCCTCCCTCTCGCCCTCCCCTCACCCGTCCCTCTCTCCCCCCTCTCTCCCTCCCCTCTCCCTCCCTCCTCTCCTCCTCTCTCCTCCCCTCCCTCCCCTCCCTCTCCTCCCCTCTCTCCTCCCTCTCTCCTCCCTCTCTCCTCTCTCTCATCCTCCCTTCCCCTCCTCTATCTTCTCTCCTCCCTCTCCTCCCTCTCTCCTCTCTCTCCCCTCTCTCTCCCCCCTCTCCGCTCCCTCCCTCTCTCCCTCCCTCTCTCCCTCCCTCTCTCCTCCCTCTCTCCTCCATCTCTTCCTCTCTCTCCTCCTCCCCCCTCTCTCCTCTCCCTCCCCCTCTCTCTCCTCTTCCCTCTCGCCTCTCCCTCCCTCTCTCTCCTCTCCCTCTCCACTCTCCTCCCTCCCGCTCCTCCCCCATTCCTCTCTCTCCCTTCCTCTCTCTCTCCCTTCCTCTCGCTCTCCCCTTTCCCTCTCTCTCCCCCTCCCTCCTCTCTCCCCTCCCTCCTCTCTCTCACTCTCTCCCTTCCTCTCTCTCTCCC
Organism: Rana kukunoris; assembly: GCA_029574335.1. Lineage (NCBI taxonomy): Eukaryota > Metazoa > Chordata > Amphibia > Anura > Ranidae > Rana > Rana kukunoris. Next base: position 397,518 of record JAJQKJ010002949.1, on the reverse strand, counting down.
TCCCTCTCTCTCTCCCTCCTCTCCTCTCTCCCCCCTCTCTCTCTCCTCTCTCCTCTCCCCTCCTCTCTCTCCCTTCCTCTCTCTCCCTTCCTCTCTCTCCAACCCTCTCTCTTCCTCCCTCTCCCTCTCCTCTCTCTCCCCTCTCTCCTCCCTCCCCTCTCGCTCTCTCTCTCTCCCTCTCTCCTCTCTTTCTCTCTCCTCCCCTCTCTCCCCTCTCTTCCTCTCTCTCTCTCTCTCCCCCTCTCCCTCCCTCTCCTCCTCTCTCCCTCCCCTCTCTCCTCTCTCTCCTCTCTCTCCTCTCCCTCTCCTCCTCTCCCTCTCTCATCTCCTCTCCCTCCTCTCCTCTCTCCCTCTCTCCTCTCTCCCCTCTCTCTCTCGCCTCTCTCCCTCTCTCCCCTCCCTCTCTCCCTCTCTCTCCCCTCCTCTCTCCCCTCTCTCTCCCCTCTCCTCTCCCTCTCACTCCCTCTCCTCTCCCTCTTCTCTCCCCCTCTCTCTCCCTCTCTCTCTCCCTCTCTCTCTCTCACCTTCCTCTCTCTCTCCCTTCCTCTCTCTCTCCCTCCTCCTCTCTCTCCTCCTCCCTCTTCTCCTCCTCTCTCCTCTCACCCTTCCTCTCTCTCCCTTCCTCTCTCTCCCTTCCTCTCTCTCGCTCCCTCTCTCTTCCTCCCTCTCCCTCCTCTCTCTCCCCTCTCTCTCCCTCCCTCTCTCGCTCTCTCTCCCCTCTCCCCCTCTCTTCCTCTCTCTCCCCTCTCTCTCCCTCTCCCTTCCTCTCTCTCTTCTCTCTCCCCCTCTCCCTCCCTCTCTCCCTCTCCGTACACTCCCTCTCTTCCTCTCTCTCTCACCCTCTCACTCCTCTCCCTCTCCCTCTCCCTCCTCTTCCCTCCCTCTCTCCTCTCTCGCCACTCATCCCTACTCCTCCCCCTCTCTCTCCTCTCTCCCTCTCCCTCCTCCCTCTCTCTCCCTCTCTCTTCCCTCTCTCTCTCTCTCCCTCTCTCTCCCTCTCTACTCCCTCTCTCTCCCTCTCTCTCTCTCTCCCTCTCCTCTCTCTCTCTCCCTCCCTCTCTCTCTCTCTCCCTCTCTCTCTCTCTCTCCCTCCCTCTCCTCTCTCTCTCCCTCCCTCTCTCCGTCTCCCCCCTCTCTCTCTCTCCCCTCCCTCTCTCTCTCTCCCTCCCCTCCTCTCTCTCCCCTCCCTCTCTCCCTCTCTCTCCTCCCTCTCTCTCTCCCTCCCTCCCTCCCTCTCTCTCTCTCCCTCCCTCTCTCTCTCTCCCCCCTCTCTCTCTCTCCTCCCTCTCTCTCTCACCCCCTCCCTCTCTCTCTCTCCCTCCCTCTCTCTCTCGTCTCTCCTCTCTCCCCCTCCCTCTCTCGCCCTCCCTCTCTCTCCCTCCCTCTCTCTTCTCTTCTTCCTCTCCTCCTCTCACCTCTCCCTCCTCTCCTCTCCCCCTCCTCTCTCTCCTCTCCTCTCTCACTCCTCGACCGCTCTCGCTCTCCTCTCCCTCTCTCTCCCTCCCTCCCTCTCTCTCCCTCCCTCTCCCTCCTCTCACCTCTCTCCCTCCCTCTCTCTCCCTCTCCCCTCTCGCCCTCCCTCTCTCTCCCTCCCTCTCTCCTCTCTCTCCCCTCTCTCCTCCGCCCTCTCTCCCTCCCCTTGTCCCTCCTCTCCTCTCCCTCCTCTCTCTCTCCCTCCCTCTCCCTCCCTCCTCCTCTCTCCCTCCCTCTCTCTCCCTCTCCCTCTCTCCCGCTCCTCTCTCTCTCCTCTCCCTCTCTCCCCCTCCTCTCTCTCCCTCCCTCCCTCTCTCTCTCTCCCCTCTCCCCTCCCTCTCTCCCCACTCCCTCCCTCCCCTCCTCCTCCTCTCTCTCTCTCCTCTCTCTCGCCTCTCTCTCTCCCTCTCCCTCTCTCGCCCCCATCCTCGGCCCCTCTCCCCCTCCTCCCTCTCCCTCCTCCCTCCCCGCTCTCTCTCTCTCTCCCCCTCCCTTCACCTCTCTCTCTCCCTCCCTCTCTCTCTCTCTCTCCTCTCCCTCGCTCCCTCTCTCTCTCTCTCACCCCTCTCTCTCTCTCCCTCTCTCTCTCTCTCCCCTCTCTCTCTCTCCCCTCTTCTCTCTCTCCCTCTCTCTCTCTCCTCCTCCTCTCTCTCTCCCTCTCTCTCTCTCCCCGCTCTCTCTCTCCTCCCCCTCTCTCGTCTCTCCCCCTCCTCTCTCTCTCCCCCTCTCTCTCTCCCCCTCCACTCTCTCCCCTCTCTCTCTCTCTCTCCCCCTCTCACCTCTCTCTCTCCCCTCTCTCTCTCTCCCCTCTCTCTCTCCTCGTCTCCCCCTCTCTCTCGCTCTCCGCCTCTCCTCTCTCTCTCTCTCTCCCCTCTCTCTCTCTCCCCTCTCTCGCTCACGCCTCTGCTCTCTCCCCTCCCTCTCTCTCCCTCCCTCTCTCTCTCTCCCTCTCTCTCTCTCCCTCTCCCTCTCCTCCTCTTCTCCCTCTCTCTCATTCCTCTCCCTCTCTCTCTCCCCCCCTCTCTCTCCCTCATCCCTCCCTCCC